>VRMD01003646.1:0-10525 GCA_009872375.1 Sminthurides bifidus | reverse complement strand
ATTTGTATTTGAGCGCATTCCCCGGTTCTCAAAACAAAATTCTGAATAACAACGCGGTTGCTAACGATTGAAGTACGAGCGCGAGTCTGGTCGGCAAAAGGTTAACCGCTGAGAAATTGCCAATTTGTTTCCATGGATTACTGCTATGCTATTAAGTGCCCGATCTCCCAGTATTTCCTCCTCTTTAGGATAACCAGCCCCATTGCTGCAAGGCATTTATCGTTACAAGATACAAGAATCAAGGCTATTTGCTTAAGCGACAAGAAGTACATAATCATGATGTACGAAAGAGTTCGCCAATTCAAATACCTACAAAATTGAAAACGATGGTCCGATGATTGGTTTAACATAGGCTTACAATTGGCACTTATGAAGCGGAAGTTTAAAAGTAATTGAACTGCTTTCCTATGCAAATTTGCTCATTCTTTCTTCATTTAGATTGTCCGATTCCAGCTAATTGCCATTGGATGAAATTAAATTGTACTCATTACCCTATATTTCCTTAAACGAGTTATAATGATTTCGTTACGGATGATACGACAATTACGAGTCGCATCACCGTATTATAGGAACAAGAAGTTGTAGACATCTGTATCATCTAAATTAGACGTGTGTAACAACATAAGAGAGTAACAGAAGATCCTGATAGTAAATATGGCCAGTCAATCAATAATTATTGTATATCACCGTATTGTAGGAACAAGAAGTTGTAGACATCTGTATCATCTAAATTAGACGTGTGTAACAACATAAGAGAGTAACAGACGATCCTGATAGTAAATATGGCCAGTCAATCAATAATCATTGTAAAATAGTCGCTCACAGGTGGTGCTTTGCCTTGACCAAATGTTGGTGTGGCGAACAAAGTGGCCAGATTTTCTTCTAAGTTGACGACCCGGCAATTATTGCAAGTTAAACCCTAAAGCGGTAGGTTCGGCTTGGCCCGCAGTCTTTTGCACCTCTGTCAAGTGTTCTAGGATAGGATGTCTAGGATAAACTATGGGAGGATCATTGCATGCTAAGTGCAACGTAGCTCCTTGTCGGCGTTAAAATAGGCGTGTTAAAGAAAGTATAACCATGAAAAGTATCAGTATGAGTTTAACATGTAGCCATAATTACCCTTTAAGCGATAATTAATACGCAATTTGAATTCAGCTCGCAGAAAAGTGCCCAAAGCTGTTGCAGCGTGGCGGGTTTGGGAGCTATTTGTTTTGAAGCGGACGTGACAAAAATGATTCTACCGGATACACGCAAGCTGAAGTAGAGTTGGCAAACAGCAAGGTTGCTCATGGTGTAAGCTTGATGGAAGGTTGAATGACAAAATATTTGTAATTACGTTGCAGGATGTGTTCAATTCTAGTTTTTGGGCAAGAAACCTTGGTGTAGTCCTCAAGTTAAAAGGCGCACGGTGGGATGCAGAAAGGATGCGGATTAGAAAGGGGTGATTATATGGAATTAGATTAACAAGTGTTTGAAAGATGGACTTTGGTTTGATTAGTCTGAGACGTGAGGATGATGAATTAGGAATGAATGCATTGAAGGGGAAATACGCGCATACATACTTGTGTTTCCATCTTCAATGGGCTTACACTGTAAGGAGTTCTGATGACGCTTAGTCGGACGGAGTGATGGTGGCAATGGAACCAACGGACCTGTATGGTAGTTTGTGAGTTTGCTCGTGGTTGAATGCTTGGGAATGGGGGGAATGTGTGTTTGTAGATTTCGGGATCATTGAAATGTGACCAGGATTTAAGTAAAAGAAGTTGTTTTGCAGCCACTATGAGGCTGAGAGTGGGTTGAGCAGGTATTGTGTATTGGTTTTGTACACTACGACGAAGGACGACGACGGACAAACTTCATTCAACGTTACGGAGAAAGATGCTGAGATACCGGAGCGGCATCAGGGTAGGGTTGCCATGATACACCGCCTGTTCAGGAAGTAGGATGGCAAGGGTATATGGCTACAGACGAGATGTCGAGGTGTTCATCAGAAGATCAGGAGGGGGATGAAGCGGGGATGAAGAGGATGGCGATTTTACATAGCGACAGATGAGCCATGGCAAAATACAGCTTGAACGTTGCTTACACCTTGGCTAATACTGCCTTGCGTAACTAGTTTCATAACCGGTTTGCAAAGTATTAGAACCTGAGGAAGATGAGAAATTCAGTTTAGTCTTCGATTGGGACTTGAGCTGATCGCAACAAATATGAACGGCTGCTCCGGGGATGAAAAACACTCAAGCATTGAGAGTCACCATGGGTGAAAAGGAGTGAGTTCAAGTGCAAGTGACGCTGCAAGAAGGAAAAAAGAAATTAAACGTTTGACATTTGACTTTGCCTGTGGTGAAGAGTTGCAAATTTTCGTGTTAACTGTTTCAGTGATTTTTTATTCTTCATTCTGATTCAGAATTTGTAGTGCCCTTATTTTGGAGATTTGCTGAACCCTTGGAACAGTAATTGACGGTCAAACTTACAGGAGCTCATAACGCCAACATGGTAAGTTTACATGGAAGCTAAACCCAACTTTTAGCATGCTAAAAGGCAGGATTGGATTCCTCCATTACCTAAATGCTATTATTCGGAATAATACATCACGTGTCTCGCTTCTTGTACTTGAAACATTACCTAAGCTAAAATTCAGACACAAGGCTTTAGCTGAGCAAAAGTCCTCCAAGTGAAGAATCAAATCTCTTACTTGATGCAAGTTGTTGATTGAGAAGCTCAATTGAACAAGAAGTATTTCCAAATGGATTGATGTTGATATGGAAACTATTAAGAGCTTCCATGAATGATGCAGTACTTTCCTCTTTAACACCAAAGGATTAATAGCAACCAGATTGTTAGGAAGCAGTAGGAAGGATACACAATGGTTGAAGTTTGAATCATCATTGTCATTAAGATTGAGGGTCTTTAAAAAGCGCCTGCGGCAGCAAGAGAAAGCACGTGGTGAAAGCTGCTTTCCTCTCCCCTGATTATGAAGTTTTCATGTTCAATAGCAAACAAATTTATTTCCAACGCAGGTGAAGCTCCTCAAATCCTTCCACCTGCTCGTGCTGGTGGTTGGAATCGCCGTTGGAGAAATGGGAGGCATATTTCGAGAGTACAAAGAGGATTTGAACGANCCTGCTCGTGCTGGTGGTTGGAATCGCCGTTGGAGAAATGGGAGGCATATTTCGAGAGTACAAAGAGGATTTGAACGAATACCTTACGAGTGAGGAGGTAGATCGACTCGTTTTTGGCAATGATCAAACTGTCATTAGTGAAAAGATCAGAAATTTACCCGACGTAAACATGTCACCTCCTGACACCTCAAAGCATCACTTGCCAGTACCAACTCTAGACCCTCCTCTTGATTCGTTGCATGGAGGGCCTTTGCACAAGAAGCATCCTCAGCGACAAAACTTCATGTCCTTAATGAAGGTAAGCTTTCTTTCCTTACGACCATTCGGCATAGTGTTAGTAAGACAGAGATGATACAGTGATTTCAAGAAGAGTCACTTTTCACATTGATACTGTGCAAACCCGGATACATCGAGATGAACAAAAGTTAGGAGATTTGCACAAGTTACTTTCTCATTCACTTACCCTGATTCGCATACTTTTCCCGTAGAAAGCGGCGGCTCAAATGTTAGGACACAATAGGAATCCGAAAAGGAGACCTATCAGACATCATGACCATCCCGTCCCCCAGTACAGAGCCCGCCCTTCCACTCTGGTATCATCTGACCCTGATCCCATGGAAATAGCGTTCAAGCGAATCGAAATCATGGCTAGCCGTTCCGGTCTCAATATGTCATCTTTACCGAGACGTACTCAAATGCAAGTTGTTAAGAAACTAATTCCGAAGTTACCTCCTCGCATGGCCACGATGATGAAGAACACGATGGAGCACAACAGTGTTAAGTTGTACGACTATTTGCCTGAGCCGGCTCGTGATCCGTTGATTGAAGATGATCCAGACTTTATTCAGCATTTCATGGAGGATGCCAAAGTGACGATGGACGCTAGTGACTTTTCTCTTCTTGGTGACCATGGTTACGAGTACACGGAGAGCACGCATGAGATCCTACCCACATCTTCTATTTTGCACGCTGACGATGTGACCCACATCATCACTGACCACCAGCCTGGAACTGATTACTCAATCCCGACGTTCAGTTCAGCAAATCCCAGTCCTTCTGCACAAAGTTTGGGCTTATCAGTGCCGGCGTCTTTCGAAAACAGTCAGCCGTCAGCAGGTTATGGATCGTCGTCGTCATCTAATTACGCAACTCATCAAAGAAATAGCCCGATGATAATTGAAACGCATACAGTTGATTTGAAACCGATCGCAGCTCCGTTAGTGAGTGAATCTCATGACATTCAGTACGAGGCAAGTGAAAACATTCCATCGATCATTTCACTCCACTCCCCTCATCCCCGCACACCGACACGATCAAACAAGGCCATAAAAGTGAGTGGCGTGAAGAATGTTACGCCTTCCTCAGCTTCCTCGCCGGTAATTCGAGTGTCGATGCCCACAAAGGACGAGATCAAGATGCCAAGACCAATTCGCGTGAGCATCATCACCAAAGATAATAACACAAATATCAATCCGTTCGTTATGAATCCTGACCCAGTTTACGACGCGGATGTGAAGGAGATAAAGCACTCAGAAGAGGAAAGTAAAGACGTTAGTGGTGGAACAGAGGTGGTCAAAGAGGAGAAGGAGGTCAGCAGCACTCGAACACCTTCGACCACAGCCCCAGCAGGGATCCTGATCAGCTCTACGACTACTACTCCCGCCACTACCACCACTGCCGCGCCAGCTACAACCAGTAGGTCTCCAATCAGCAAAAAAGATAATCCACTTCTGGCCGCCGCCTCCTCTCATCATCAGACCGAGGAGGAGCCCCTTAAGTTTTCCGACAATCTTGGTCTACTCGATGACGAAAAGTATGCGGAAGATGATCTACTTTTCAAGGACGATGTCGATTACGACCCGTACCAAGACCTTTCTTCCTCGGAACTAATTGCAGAACTGAAGAAGTACAACAGTGACTATGCCAACTCTCTGGAACTGGATTACCCTCTTGCTCCACACCCCTTGGAATATCCAGACCATCCCGACCATCCAGACCATTCTGACACCATAGTGTCAACGGCATCCAGTCCTACCTCACCAAGACCGACAATGCAACAAATTCTCGAAGGCCAAGGACGACCACGCTATCCACCACATTTCAGACCAGGAGGTCCTAGACCAGGTCACATGAGACCCAGGCCACGTCTGCCGCCACAAAGTCAAATGCGTCAAAGACCACATCCAGCACGTCGACCAGCCGTCAGACCGAAACAGCCACTTCGTATCAATGATGTGAAAGTCAGCCAAATTCCGCAAACCATATCCAAGGAATGTGACTACTTCAGTGAAGATATTTGTCTCGCTGTACAAGATTATCCCATGTAAGTACGCCCAGTTCGGAATCGATACACTTTTAATTGCATGCTTTCACTAAACGAATTATGGGATCACGAAAGGGTGCGGTTACTGGCCGTGAAAATCGATACTGCGCTACTTGCTTACATTTCACGTATTCATCTTGTATTGGCGCAATCAATCGCTTGTCCAACTAGGCCAATGCTCAGTGGGTGGGAAAGAAATGAGAGTATCTTCTAATTACCGCCTTTAAACTTTCAATCTCTTCTAGTGAGGCTATTAGCGAAGCGGTGGCTCAGCAACCTGACACTGCCAAGTTGCTCGCCAAGGAGCCCAGCGAAGGCGCCTCCTGGGTTGATGGAGTTGGAAAAGGTCAAGAGGGACGATACAACTACAAGCACTATTATGGAGACAAGGTCCAGGAGGGTGGTAATCACAAACACCGTGATTTTGCTGGAGAAGGAGGCTTCCTGTGCCCCAGTAAGGTTGCCTATGGACGAGTCAAGAAAGGCAAGAGTTCCTCCACCGGTGAATGGAAATACATCGTCAACTACGGAGATGTGACGCAAACTTTAAGACTGGAAAAGTGCTTGTAAGTTTTTTTTCATGGTGACATTCACATTTTTATTTTCATTCACAATCTTCTCCATTTACGCAACGAGTTTCGTGATGGTGTCGTTATGGAATCTAAACACAAAGGATCAAATAATCTCCCAATTTATGTATAAATATTAATTCAGCCAGTTTTCAATCACCAAGCAGACCAAACAGCATTCATACTTAACTTACCTGTACTACCTGTCTCATTTTCTCGCAACTTGTTTCGCAATTTTGTCAGGATCACTTTTCAACAACCCTCCAAGTAGGATAACATCCAAAATCTTTGTCCCATTACCTCTGATCGGCTTGTGGCTGTGTCATTCTAACTGTTGTTACGAACAGGTTTTAACAACCATCACACCTTTTACTGCTTACACTTTTCTCAATGAGCTTCATTCAAGACTTTTACACCGTATTGCTTCAAGTCAATCTTTGGGACACTTCGTGGAATAATCGCGACCTTTCGAGTTGTAACTTCTTATCTTCACTGTTCTCCTTTCCGCCGAAAAAAATACAAACACACAATTTTTTTCAACCTGTTCGTAAAAAGCCAAGCCTTAACCTCCACCTTTCCTTAAATCACCATCTGACATGATCTCACCTACGCTTGAACCTTCCTTGTGCCTGAATCCCTTGCCTTAATCCTGCTTTCCTAGCTCCACCGTTATCCAGACACCTGAAACTTTCTCCTGGTCCTGAAACTCCTGTTTTCTATTTATAGCAGGTCCCTACCAGTTCCTTACCTTGAAACATCATCTTCCCTTCGTTAGATTTTTTCTACACCAACCATCACAAATCCTACCACATTCACGTTCATTCCTTGATGGGTCTAGTCGTACCAGTAATTGCAGTCTCCAATACTTTCCTCTACCTAGTTTTCACTTGTTGTGAAGTTCATTCCTTGCATCCTCTATGAGCCTTGTGAACCACAGAATTAGAATTCACCTCATCCCGTAAATATTAAACTTGACCTGTTGCACTCCATCATTCTGTCCGATGATAAATTCTTCCAACCCCTAATTACAGTCCTATGATTCCTATTCCTACAATTTCCTCGCACGTACCCTCCTTATTTTGCAGTTCACTCTACCTTTATTCAATGCTGGCACTTTCCCTGAAATTCATTGGACTTACATTCTGCCGATCTAACCTTCATTCCTACATATAATATTGAATTTCCTTGATCCTGTACCATCCTACCCTGCATGCTATCCTGGTACCAAATTCATTGATGTATTCAAAATACACTGACTTTATGCGAACATTTGATCCTGACTCCTTTACTTCCAAAACTATTGCGCTTTCCTCCCTGAATCTACCACCGTCCCTTCCGAACAATCTCATGCATTTGTCTCCACCTTATAGTCCTTTCTTCCCATTCCTATTTCTGTTTTCCCAGAACTTTTACCGCTCCTGAACACCTAAAAGCCCTAGTCCTCGTTCCTTACCCTAATGGTTCAGCTTTCACCTTCAAAACTCCCTAAACTTACCGATGTACCACATCCTAATGTTCTTAGTACTTTTATTTCCTAAATTCTTCCTTACCAATCCTTGATTTTACGATTCCAGCCATCCTGCTTTCCATCCCTATCTTTACATCCTGTAAATGAAAAATCACGGATCCCTTTCATTTGATCAACCTACGTGAATCCCATCCCGATACTCCTAACTTGATCATGTTAGACTCATTATTACCCCGTTACACCTTGGTTCTATTCCTTCCTGAAATCCCGAAACGTCCCGCAATGATCGTTACTGTCCTCTGTATAAAACCTTTACATCCTGTTCCGATCCTTACATTCCTTTCCGAAGGTTGCAGACGTATCCATAAACTGTAATTCCTCATAGTGTCGTCATGTTAAGTATATTCAGTTTAAGCCCTAGTAATCCTTGATCCGATCCTCTCGAACTACCGTTACCCAATCTCGAACACATTCCCTTGCAGACTCAAGCCAATAGAGAGTTTGGACGTGTTTCTCCATTCCTTGACATTGCAATTACGTGATATTCAATGTTGCGTAATTACGAGAATTGTCATCCTTTGCTGTATCTATCTGTCTATCTTTGTCTTTGTGAGAAACTGTTCTGTTACTCTTTGCACAACTAAGAAACCTTGTACACAGATATCCGGGCAACAGCTGTAGCTACGTGATGCCATACTACAGAACTGCGTGCACACAAGTGCACAACTACCACCGGCTCCTTGCTTGGGACTCGGAGAAAGGACTTCACATGGACACGTTTAAGGTGAAAATTGGGTATGATTTGGTGGAGGGTTTTTTTCGGGTGCGACCTTATGAGCGCTCGGAGCTGTTTGCATAGCATTTTTCTGCCCGCATAGTACGTGCATGTGGTACAAAATGTTTGGCTTGTGCGATGAGCTGGTTTGATTTCATGCGTGGTGGCTGAACAGATTCCTACGTGCTGCACATGCCATGTGCAAGGATACTACGTGCCTGGGCAACAACACGGTGTAACTCCCGTTCGAAGACGAGATCTGCCACCAAAACTGCAATACGCACCCCAGAGATCAAGACTGAGACCTCCTCACCATCCCCTTCACCGGATGCACCATCACGGGCCGCATCACAACCACCACCACCACCCCGGCGGACCAGGAGGACAAGTTCACGACAGGAGGGAGCAAGGGTTGATGGCGCAACAGCAGAGTCAGCAGCAACAACTGGTTTCCTCAGCCTCAACCTTTAAGACGCAGCAAACCAAGTTCAACGACGAGTTGCATGATCTATTGGCCCAGTATTCGAGTTTGCGAGAAAGAATCGCCAAAAAGAAAAGTAAGTCAGCCTTACGACGGCCTTGTTACCCATGAAACGCTTCTGGTTTGAAGCCAGACTCGTTTCTAAGGCTTGCCTTGCCTTGTGGATGACTAAATCAGTGTCCTGGTTCCTGACACACATTTCGTAATGCAGTAGGAAAGAACGACTTTAGGTGAATCCTTTCCTCAAATGGTACGTTACCTGGTACTAAGTGCTAAGCGTCACTCTTCTACTTAATTTGCAGATGAACGTCAAAACTTGTTGGCTGCTTTGGACGGCAACCCTAAGGAAAATTCCAAACGCGAGTCCAAAGGACAGGAAAAGAAGCAAGCTATCGGACGCTTCCAACGAGCCATGGTGTTCAACATGCTGAAGCGAATCAAGAAGAACAATTCCACCACCGTCCAGAAGAAACTCTTGCACTTGCTCAAGGAGGCTAACTCAACGGCCAAACCTGTCATGAACAAGCATGTGGTGGAAAAGGCGACGCACTTCAACGGAACCGCACATAAACTCAAGTCCACAAGAGCCTTCAATCTGCAAAAGATTGCAGAGGTCTTGACAAACTTGAGTACGGGAAAGGGCACACGACATGGACTCGTCTCCGTGGAAAAGACTGGCGGAACGGTGGAAGGACAAATTAGAAGAAGTCGTGCTATGCTTTTGAAACAGCTAAGTGAGAATCCGGAAGCGATGAGAAGGTACCTGAAGAGGATGAGACGTCGTCGTGGCCGCGGAATGCTCAGAGATGGCGCCGAGCTGGACGAGATCCGATTCCTCAGACGAGCTTTACTAAAGAACCGGAGGGAGGGAGTGTCGGAGGCCAAGCTTGATGCCTCGGCTGCGGATGCCAAAAGAAGACCTGGTGGAGAAAAACGACCTGACTTGAAAACGAGCGGGAAGAGAAGGCTCGCGTTGCTGAAACGATTGCATCAGAGGAAAACAGCCGAGAGGGAAAAGAGAGTCAGACAAAGATTACGCTTCGGACCCAATAAATCCAATAAAGTAAATTATTCATATCACCCAATAATGGCGTACTTTGCGGGTAAACATAGTTAGACTTGTGCGTCCCCTTAGTTCATTTTCACTTCCGTACTGTAGTATATAGCCTATGACCAATCTTGAAACGTTGTTCGTATTATTAGGAATGTTCCGCATTCTTTATAGCTTGTAGGTATTTCGAATTTGCATCTACCAATGCAATTCGTTCAACAAACTGAACTTTCATGGTACCTTTTCCCGATGCAGCGGTTGTAGACTTTGTTTTCTGCGACAAGTAAGGGGCTGTGTATAAAAGGAAGTAGTTGTAATAATTAACTTATTGAATTATGATTATTAGTTTCACGCCTTCTTTATGTAATTGCGGATCCGAGCTTTTACCAGCTCAAACATTCTCTTTAGATTCTAATAATCGTCTATTGATGCTGCTGGAACACGTTGTTGATGTTGCAAGTCTGCTGTCTCTTCTCTATCGGTTGGTTTTTGTTACTCTTTTCGGTTGTTATAATTGCTCCACCTGTGACAAGTCAGAGAGAAATAACCTTTTGATTTGTATTCTCCCCATTATACGAAAACGATATCTTTAACTTTTACTTTGTAAATACGGTTGTATGTGCCATTTAGAGTTTCTGTGCAAAGATTGCGTTCAGCTGTGCTGGCGCCTACGTAAATTCCCCTACTTATCGTTGTTCATTAACTTATGGTTGTGAGCCAAAACCGTGTGGTTGTG
>VRMD01003645.1:0-10525 GCA_009872375.1 Sminthurides bifidus | reverse complement strand
TACACACAAAGTTAGGGTCGAATTGCTGTCAGTTAAAATGAGTTGATTGAAGACAAGGTGCTTCGATAATAATAGAGTTGTGGCTTTATTAGACACTTCTCATTTGCGCAGATGGATATTCAACTTCACGGAATCCTGATAATGATGCCCAATTACAAGAACAGAACTGGTTGGTCACTACAAAATTTCCCAAGCTGAAGCTGGATCTTAAATCTTGTTGAAAGCAGCGACGTCAACAGATTGAACAAAGTCCTCAAAGTTTTGGATGTCTTCTGTCAATTCGTCAATGGAGATTTTCTCGTCTTCAACGACGCACATAATTTGGAGCTTCTTGATTCCATAGCCTACCGGTACGAGTTTTGCTGCAATACAATACATAATAGTTTCGTTAATCCAACTATACTCTGATTACTATTTTTGCTAGGAATATTAAACACAGAAAATTGGTGGATTTAGAGGTAAAAACGATTTTTACGTACAGGCACCCCAGACAAGTCCATCTTTTACAATGGTACGGACTTGCTTCTCCATTTCTCCCATGTCAGTCTCATCATCCCACGGCTTGACATCGAGGACGACACTAGACTTAGCAATAGGACCTGGCTTCTTGCTCTTCTTATCAGCGTATTCTTTGAGTCGTTGCTGGCGAATCTTCTCTGCTTCCGCGTCCTTTAAAATATAGTGAATCAATAGTAAGTTTTACTTGCAGATTTCAACAATACTTTACGACACATTCCGAAAATCAAAGCTTACATCTTCATCATCGGAGCCAAATAGATCGACATCGTCGTCATCAGCTGCACCAGCTGGTGCGGCAGCAGGAGCAGCTCCAGCGCTAGGAAACTGCTTCCTCAAATCTCCGAAAGATTTAATGTGGTTGTACCAACGAAGGGCATGTGGAAGGTCACTTCCCGGTGCTGATTTTATGGCATTGAAGGCAGTGGTGTCGGCTTGGCTAGGCTGGTATCTGTAGTTCGAAATGCAAAATTAATGCCTCGCAGTAATGATTAAATTTATAGTTTCTTTTTAGCATTTTCTGGCATATGCTAGTCCAATAAAATTAAAAAGATAGTTTGCGAAAGAATGTGAGATGAACCGGCTAATCCTTACCCTTGAAGGTAGCTCTTATCGCGCAGCAGTTCGTTCAATTTCTTGAGACCTGCGGCAGTTGATAAATCTCCGTAAGCCATTTTTTGCGAAAAAGTTACTCTTTGATGTTCTATTTCGAAAATAAATTCATAAAATTTCACTTTTTAAACACCGGCTGTCTGACGACGCAACAGGCACACGACTGCGAATATCAAAGGCTAACATAAGAAAAGCATGCTATTAAAGGCCTAGTGTTTTGCGTCTCATGTACATACAACGGTTTCATAGCACCACTAGATGGCGATTAGTGCTCTGTTGTGTGTGCTTCAACCAGATTTTACTCTGTCGGAGAAACTGAACACTATGAACTCAACAACAGAAGTTAAGTACTAAGTTAAACTGTTTTTAGAGAGCTCGGCAAACTAAAATTAAAGTCCATCAACTAAGATTTTGATCTTTCTTCAATTCCCAATCCTCCACTTGTTCAGCGGTATCAGTTGAAATGGCGTGAATGAATTTAAGCATGAGGACGACTTGTACTATGCAAAAAAGTAGTGAGCCTTTTATTAACAGAATATTAGCACCGGTTTGAGTTTCCAATCATTTGAAATTATGAAAAAAATATTATTAGATTTTGGCTCCATTAAATGGATGAAGCATGGCTACTGAGACAAATTGATTGCATGAACATGTGGAATGCTGCAATATTCATCCTCAGTTCAAATGAACAAATAGTGTCAGAATTATTTGCTCAACTGAGGAATTTCCACTGGCAGCTTTTGGGCCATCAAGGCTTCAATCTCCTCAACCCTAAAAGAGTCGAGAAATATCTATTAGTGATGGATCAACTTGTACTAAGTTATCCATACAATTCAACTATGGATATGGATAACTTAATAAGTTACTTATGGAACATGTATGGAAAGCAATCCTTCATAAGGCAACTGTGACTTACGTTCGAGGGACTTTTGCCATATTTTCGCAGCCATTGGTTGTGACGATGACATCATCTTCTATTCTCACGCCGCCGAATCCTCGGAAACGTTCAATGACTTCGGGTACCAGGAATTTACTCAGCTTTGGATCCTGAAGAGCTTTGTCAAGCAACTACACAGAACCGAAAACAAAATTGGCATTAGTCTGCACTACAGGAAGATCAACTCACTCTTTTCTTTTCTCGTCGGAGTAATATTTATATTATATAGAACAGATTTAACTTACATGATCTACAAAGTAGCAGCCGGGCTCAATAGTGAGTACCATGTTTGCTTGTATAACTCTGTTGGTTCGCAGGGATTTCAAGCCCAAACCGGTTGGACGCTCGGGATGTCCTGACAGATAGCCACCGACATCGTGAACATCAAGTCCCATGAAATGACCTAGTCCGTGTGGCTGAAAGATACCGCCTAGGTTTGCCTACGGTAATACCAACAGGTCAGGCTACAACTGAAAAATTTCGCAAGATCATGGTTACCGTTAAATCCAACCCCTTACCTCCATCATTTCATTTACATCTCCCTTGAGAAGACCGCCGGCTTTTAGTGACTCCAGCATTTTGCGATTTGCAAGTAAATGCATATCCTTCCATTGGACTCCTATACATTCAAAATCTCAAAATACTACATGCACTTCTGGTACAACTAAAACCAACAGGAACAGTTGGCGAAACGTAGAAGAAACTTGCTATTATGAGTTTACCTGGCTTAAGCGCCTTCTGTACCGCAAGATTGGCATTTAGTACTGCATTGTAAACGATTTTCTGATCCTCAGTAAATTTTCCATTTACTGGATACGAGCAGGTTATGTCTGATGTTGTGCAGTAATATTCTCCTCCCATATCAAAAAGGCTGGAGAAAATAATATAGTTATAAATTAAGTTCACCTTGCGTTTGTAAGCTTTGTCGCAGATAATTCAATTTACTTACCACATGTCACCATCCCTGATTAATTTGTCGTTTGGGGCTCCTGCATGGCCGTAATGCAGCACAGAGCCATTATTCCCGGATCCACAAATGCAAGTGTATGAAGCATGTCTGCAACCGCCGTTGTAGTAACAGTATTTCAAAAAGATGGCTTCGCATTGGTATTCATGCATTCCTGGCCTTACTGAACGCATGACTTCCATGTGCGCACGGGATGAAACATCGCAAACGTATCTCAACACTTCAAGCTCCATTTCCGTTTTGATGACACGGCTGGTATAAAGCATTTAAAATACAGACTAGGTATTCTATGATTAAATACTATCATTAGAAAGTACTGAAGTTCTTTTTTACCATTCTGCTATTTGAGCAAAGAGGGTTTTGTTGTCTACTGCGAACCTGCATTATAACATTCAACATAACTTTCATGAGTTTCATTCAAACAAAATATTCCTCCATAGCATGATTTGTGACACTCACTTGGAAATACCCTCAAATATGGCCTCTTTAGCTGCCTTTCCACTATCACTGTTAATGCCGTTCTGAAACCAACATGTAATTACTCAGCTTGAAGTTCATAAGTATAAAGTTACCGTACAACACTATTAATTGCTACGTCATTGCCTTACTCCGAAGCAATTAGCTCACGTTAACAGCTATTGCAGTATAGTTGCCCTTACCAGAGTAAGTAGCGAAGCCGGTGCCATTTCCTCAAGTTTTCTCGCAATCTGTTACACCAGTGGATTTTTTAAACGACTGGATAGCAGGCTTCTAAAATTATTCGCATTTTGTATCCATCAAATACCTCATCAACGTAGTGTACGACATCAACCTCGTATTTTTTCTTGTAATCATCCAACGAAGGAATTCGGCCCATCCAGACTGCGTAATCTTCAGGCAAGCGTGGCACAAAGAGTATGCTTTTGCTGTCTGACACTCGTATCGCTCCATAGCAATCACCTTCAGTCACTCCAAAAGCCCAATGAAAGTAAGATTCCTAAAGCCAGCGAACACAGAATCGTGTCATGATTTACTTTGACGTTAAGTTAATGTTTTTTTAACTAAATCACGTTCAGGCTGTACCTGGCGAAATACAGGCCCGACATCCGAGTCGTGCCTTGTGTCATCTGTCCCTCCTTGAAGTACAACAACAGATGAAGGCTTCATTCCAGGCACTTTGCGCAATCTTTCTGTCAATCTTCGACGATTCAGTGCAAAAAGTGCCATCGGCACTTTGAGGGTGTGCTCACCCATGGAGTAGTATGCCGACCCGCTACAAATGTACACAAGAAACGCAATCAGGCTATTAAAATCTGCAGACTCTATACCTAACCTTATATTATACTGTATTTCCAATTCCCATGTTTTCTTGCAATGATTTTGAGGAGACTTACGCAGAAGCAGCGGTGGACGCCATTTTGCATTGAAATCCAATTCCCAACAAGCGAAGGGAGAAAAATTTCGTCTTGACCAACAGCTTGACAAGTCAACTGACACTGTCAAAGACCTGGGATTGGAACTGTACTTTTCCCTTCAGTAAGATAGCACTATCAAAAGAGATAAAGAAAATCAGGCGATCAATTTACTAAATTCTTCCGATTGTTCAAGTACTGGCTATGATCTAGTCGAAAAGAGTAAACAGAAACAGCCACTCATAATATCAGCTCTAAAACCTACTATCAAGTAACGGTTCAACTCACGCTTGCCAAGACGTGTCTCAGTCATTTTTTGGAAAATTATGATAATTTTGAATGGTTTACAGAGATTTATTCTATTCTATACAGTAGGATTACGGATTAGAAACCAATGATTGCATAATCAAGCTAATGAAACATAGTTGAAGCAATTTCCCCAGCTTACCTTCACTTTCCCGAACAGCTGAGCTGAAATATCAAGTTTGACACTTCGACCTTTTATCCGTTTAATTATAAATAAGTTTGCCGAAAAATGAACTTAAATGCAGCCAACTTTGACATATCTCGTATATCAATGATCACCTCAAGACTAGAGTTAAGAAAATTTTTTAAGTTTTTCAATGACTCCTGAAATCTTGTGCCGTTTATTAGCATGATATGACATACGGAAATCTGTATGTCGCGCCTATTTAGCTGTGTTGTATAACCAAATGTACGGCTATCACATGTTATACGTTGGTCCAGTTTTGTGGGTTTGTTCGAACATATTTCAGCTGGTAAATAATTTCCATTTTGAGAAAAATTAAATGGTTCAAACATTGTTGTATCTATCGCAATAGGTAAGACGTCTTTACATTTTGATCATAAAGGAAAACTTTTTGGTTCACAGACCATTAATTTGCTTGATTTCTTTTCAGTTACTGTTACCAGCAAAGGTCTGGACTCTAGGTTACAGCCAGAAATATGATGCGCTTACCTGCTCATCGATTAATTAAAAATGCTGCAGCACGGGTCGGTTTAAGGGTGAATGCATTATCCACAGCACCACCAGAAAAGGTTGAGGTCTTTATTGATGACAAGCGCGTTTTGGTCGATCCGGGAACTACGGTTTTGCAGGTGATATACCTAATCATTTCCCTAGTGAAAAAAGTATGAAACGCCAAATTAAAATTTTCTCATGTTATGAATATTTTCAATTTTAAGGCTGCAGCCGAGGCAGGTGTTGAGATTCCTAGATTTTGCTACCATGAGCGGCTATCCATTGCTGGCAACTGTCGCATGTGCCTCGTTGAGGTCGAAAAGTCGGCAAAAGTAAGTTGAAATCGCATTCATTATACTCAACATAGATGTTATCAGTGAAGAGATTTTTACATCACATACTTCTTGTGATGCAGCCTGTGGCATCTTGTGCGATGCCTGTGATGAAAGGAATGCGAGTCAAGACCGATTCTGCTTTCACCAAAAAGGCAAGAGAAGGTGTAATGGAGTTTCTGCTAGTTAATCATCCCCTGGATTGTCCAATTTGCGATCAAGGAGGGGAATGTGACTTGCAAGATCAGTCGATGACCTTTGGCAGTGATCAATCACGATTTGAAGATATTCACTTTTCTGGAAAACGGTAAATTGACGTGTAGTTCTGTGGTGCACCGTGCATTGTTCCAAAGCATGTAGTGTATTCATTACTGATGTAAAATTCCTTGTTCGTTGCAGTGCTGTTGAAGATAAAAATATCGGACCTTTAGTTAAAACAATTATGACTCGGTGCATTCACTGCACGCGGTGCATAAGATTTGCATCTGAAGTTGCTGGAGTGGACGATTTGGGAACCACAGGACGTGGGTCAGACATGCAAGTGGGAACATACGTTGAGAAAATGCTCATGTCCGAATTGAGTGGAAACGTCATTGATTTGTGTCCTGTGGGTGCCCTGACATCTAAGCCTTATGCTTTTAAGGCACGACCTTGGGAAACACGTAAAAGTGAAACTATTGATGTCATGGATGCCTTGGGCTCAAATATTGTTGTTTCTACGCGCACAGGAGAAGTACTTCGGGTACTTCCTCGTGTAAATGAGGTAAGAGAATAATGTTTTCTCATTCTGCTAGCTTGTCAGCTAGTTTCATTCGCTCGACCTTCGTTTGCACAATTATGTTAGCTGACCGTGACATATGCTTTCATCATAGGATATTAATGAAGAGTGGATTTCGGACAAGACCAGATTTGCTGTAGATGGTTTGAAAAGGCAACGTTTAACTTTCCCGATGTTGAGAAACAAAGCCGGGGAACTGATACCACTGGAATGGGAAGATGTGCTACTTGGAGTCAGCCAAGCTTTAGGTGCCGTTAAAGGTGACCAAGTTGGTGCAATAGTGGGCGGACTCGTGGATGCAGAGGTATATTTTTTAAGAAATAGCTGGGAGTTTTTTAAATTATTTCTGTAAATAGGAGTGCATGGCTTATTTTTCACTCTTTAGGGACTCACTGCTCTGAAAGACCTCATGAACCGATTGGATAGCGATATTTTATGCACGGAAGAAATATTCCCAATGGATGCATCAGGAACTGACTTAAGATCAAGCTATTTGTTAAATTCTAAAATAAGTGGGATTGAGGAAGCGGACGTTGTTGTTTTTATCGGCTGTAATCCAAGATTTGAAGCTCCTCTGTTGAATGCTCGCGTAAGGAAATGCTGGATCAACAATGAGCTTAAAGTCGGTCTCATTGGTCCCAAGGTTGATCTAACTTACGAAAGTCAGGTATGTGTACCCCTTGTAATGGCTCAAAAACGCAGATAATCTTATCTTTACTTTCGTGTAGATCTTTTTATTTGAAATGCTTTTTGAATTTCCTTCAGCATCTGGGCGAAGGTGCCGACGCCGTCGAAAAACTTTTTAAAGGAACACATGAATTCAGCAAAACCCTACAGAGCGCCAAGAAACCAATAATTATCGTTGGTTCTACCGCTTTACAAAGAGCTGATGGGGCAGTTCTCCTATCCAAGTTTCAGACGTTTTGTAACTCCTTAAGATCCAAAGGTCAAATTCCATCAGATTGGAGGGTCTTAAATGTACTACATCGCGTAGCCTCCCAGGTAGCAGCATTGGATCTTGGCTACTCTGCTGGTGCTCAGAAGATACGCGATGCGAAAAATCTTAAAGTGTTATTTAATTTCGGCGCGGACGAAGGAGTCATTACCCGAGCTGATTTACCAAAGGACTGTTACATCATTTACCAAGGCACGAAGCTGAAATATTCTGAAATATGTCTAAATCTTTAATCCTGCACCCAAGCTGAATTCAATACCTTTGTGTACTTAGGTCATCACGGAGACAAGGGTGCGGAAGAAGCTGACGCTGTTTTGCCCGGCGCAGCCTACACTGAAAAACAAGCCACGTACGTCAACACCGAAGGTCGCGCCCAGCAAACAATTGTGGCCGTCACTCCTCCCGGTTTAGCTCGTGAAGATTGGAAAATCATCCGTGCTCTGTCTGAGGTATTTTTTATTCATTATATTATTTTTTCCATATTCAGGCATATTTTACCCAGCAGGACTTGATCAATTCAGTGTATGAATGTTTTGTTTTTTCTTGGTCTGCAGTTCGTTGGATGCAAGCTGCCATACGACACGCTGAACGAAATACGTGCTAGAATGGCTCAGATCGCTCCAAATCTTGTAAAGTACGGAGATGTTGAAGAAGCAAACTATTTCGCCCAGGCTGCAGAACTGGCAAAGCTTGTGGAAGGCAAGCCTTTACAATCAAGCCAATACGACGTACCTATGAAGAAGTTAGAAGATTTCTACATGACGAACTCTATTTCACGGGCCTCGCCAACGATGGCGAAGTGCATAACTGCAGTTAAGAAACAGCGAGAGTCAAAACATTAATTCTGTAATTAGAAATGTATATTTAATAGATTTGGTAGTGGAGCGAATCGAATCATAGGCTTTCGTTATCTCCACGTAACTGTAGCGCTTCTTACATCAAACACGTATTTGACGGAGCTGTCACTAAGGAATCGAACGCTTGCAAGTCATGGAGAGTTTTTCTTGTAAATTGACCCGCCCAGTTTTCTTTCTCAAGAGTTAGCCTCTGGAAATGTTCAGATTTCTTCGCAACTGTAAAAGCGCATGGCAGATACAGTGATAATAAAGTTACTCGAATTGCGTTTTTATGTAAAGGAAGTCATTCAATGATTCAATAGCTTATCAAACTCGGAGTTTTTATACTCTGATTGTTTTTATTAAGATTTACTACAGCTTTAACAACTATAGGAAACACACTCTTTGTCGTTTCTAGCAAACAGCTTCAACTCGTAGCAATAACAATCTCATATGCGCCCTATTACTACAGCTCTACCGCGATAGCAATACAGTCTCCCTACAGATTGATTAGAAATCCTTAAGCTAATTTTTCTACAAAGCACTATTGAAGAATGAGGTTGACTCCAATTTGGCACGTATGAATTTGGGATTTGTCTAATAATACCTTTCTGCAAAATCTGTCTTCTAGCAGGTTTCAAGTACAATGTATCCACCATAAGTCATTTTTCAGCTACTGTAGGGTTACTTGACCTTGTCTCAATTCCAGGTACGTCGATTTGCTACAGAACATTTTAAAGTATGGTTAACTTAATTTTCCTAACGTCTAAAGAACCTTCAGCTACAAAATGGACACAAAGTCCTATCCTGGTACTCGTAGCGCTAGTAACTGCACCCAAGCAGTAAAACGAAAAATTTCTTTAAGTACCTACCTGTGTCCAGGGTAACAGAACACAAGTTTTCTTTATAAGACACACTCGTACGGCTAAAAGTAAAACTTCCTTACAAGGGACATCAACGTATGCGAACCTAATGGGGTTCGATCCTTTTGGAGAAAGAATATTGCATTGCCTATTAAATTCGTCCATGTTTTTCGATCAGTGAAACGTTTCATTCGATTCTTCTTACGCCTCTCCTTAAAAATTAAGGAGTTTACCATGGTACTTGGAAAAAGTCTCTGCAAGTGATCCAAATCCTTTTCTATTCAAGCCTTCTACGATGCTAATTCCTACAAACGCATCTCATAGCCCCAGATCTAGAAAAACTGCCGTTACCCTTGAAAAAAATGAACTAGATTTGAATGGACGTATAGCAGTGTGTTTCCCGCATTTCGTTTGCCGTTTGCCAATTAGTGCTACGACCACAAAAAGATGCGTCCTGACTCTCTAAAGAAAAAGTCTTATCGTTTGACTTTCTTTATGTTACCCCCTATTGCTATCAAAGATATGTTTGTCGGAAGCTACAATCGCTGCTACTGACCGTTATACTGGAAGCTGATAAATAATTGAAAACCACAAATGAAACCTGGCTGCATACTTCTTTAGCAGCTTCAGCTCAAGAATTGCATCCATGTAGAGTCCCATGTCATCCACAACACTTTCGGTAACACAGTTTTTCAATACTGCCACACAATACAAAGTAACGGTAAAAAGAGCAAAAACAGATAACACATCATTCGCAGCGATCTAGCTTCCTCTCACGATGATTGCATGAGCGGTAACGGACTGTTTATCTCCAGCGGTGAGGTCGGCACGCTCCCTGCGGCCATCAAAGGTTCTTGCTCCTCGGCAGAAGCGGTGGTTTGAGCCCCGTGACCCTTTTTCAAAGACCCGGTGAAGAAGCCCACAGTGTCCTTGCTCGGTTTACATCTGTTCAAGGTTTTGACAAGGGACAACTTCAAAGAACTAGTCGATAGACTCTTCCTGCTACCAGAATTGGACTTAGAGGCGCCCTTCCGTATCGGTGTAAGACACAACGGAGCTAGGTTACTGGCACTTCCGGAGGCGGGAGGCGGTGCATTGGTTGATGGAGTTGACGCTGTTTTCGTGGAGTTCTTCTGGCATTTTGACCTTGTGGCACAGCCCATGTCCGACTCGCTGATAGAAGCGGACCGCGAGGGCGGTGGACCTCCGGGGGAAAGCAAGTTAGGATCCGTTGCGGAGCATGTGCTTGTGAGGGAGGTGGATGAGGTGGCGGCAGCCTTCCCCTTTGTTGAAGCCTTGATTGAAGTGGGGCTTGTCGACCTGCTGTTGTTCATGCATGTTAAGTTGTTCGCGGAA
>VRMD01003644.1:0-10527 GCA_009872375.1 Sminthurides bifidus | reverse complement strand
TCTCAGATATCCTAAATACAAACTGCAGAGATGTTTATTTTAGGCTATACAGCCTTGCTAAATCTGTACTGTAGCGTAAAGGTGTCATTTAATCAAGTTATATTGAAGGAACTTAACATGTAACGATTAAGTTCAAATCAATAAAAAGCTATCTATCTATATCCTTCAGGGTGACGGAGTTTTACGTCGACAATTGTGTTGTAATTAGCTATTCTTGTTGCAGCTCCAAGAGTCCATGCTATTGAAGTAAGTCAACGATCCTCATTGTATGGACAAGAAAAGGTTGGCTGTGATATACATGGCTCATTCATCCGAAGCTGCTGCCTGTGCTTTGATTCCATTAGTTTTTGCTACTCTTATGCTGTGTGTACCTTTGTTGCAGAAGGGGAAGGCAGCCAAAGACTAACAGAAACTGGACATGTTCATCGCTTTGGAATTATCACATTACCAGAGATATAAATGAATCTATTAATAAAATGCCACTAGACTTTGTCTCAATGGCTGTATTGTTATTAAGATGAACAACAACTTTGTTAAAAATTTAAACTTTACTCCATTCTCAACGATGCTAACTTATTTCGGATTTCATAATGTGGCCGAGTCAGAATGGGCCAATCAATTAATGTGCATGATCTCGATCATAGTGACGGTGATAATCCCTGTAGTTTTTGAACGACAGGGCAAACGGCTCGACTGGGCAATGGCAACATTCTCGTATCTGAAGGGGTGGCGGAACACGTCCAAATCCTGGAGGCCTACCACCAATACCCTTTCTACTTGCGCACTTCTTGGGACCTGCAAGCCGAATCTCCTGTGTTTCGGTTCTATGATCATCTTCATATCTTGATTCATTGGTACTAGACGATGCAACATCTGCGTTAATGATTGTGCCTGCATCGTCTTCATTTGTTTTCCCATTTCTCTCGTGTCCTAGGTCAGCCGTTTTGTCAGGCTCATTAGTTTTGTACTGCAAGACAACAATTTCGGGCATGGGGGAGCAGGCACTGTCTTTTTTTTAAACTACTACTGGTGGTGAGGCGGTATTAGTAACGGAGGAGGCGTCTGTAATGGTGGTAGCATCAGTATAAAGTATTGGTGAAGTGCCTACGGTGGAATCAGCGTGGTTTACAACCGGTGGCAACTCTTCCATTCCCAGCTCAAATTTTTCGGATAGTCTTGTCCTATTAGATGCCTTTCCGTATTTTTCTATGCTTTCTTCATTAACAGGTATCATTTCACTAGTCTTGACGGTCAAACTACAATTAGAAAGTTTACTCATTTTGTATTTTTACTCAGATCTTTTTGCCCTCGTACAAAAATGGTTACTTTTTCTATTATACATTGTAATAAGTTACCGCTCGTTTAATCCTAGCATCATGACATCAACCTCTTCATTGCAAGTTGTACAATATAGTACCGTTGCAGGCCAGTAATGAAAACCATGCCTCTTAACGAAAACGTGTTGGTTGGTTACGTTTGAAGTCATCGGTAGGGTAATAAAGCGCTAAAACAACTCAAAGGCAAAATATTACAGTGTCTCGGTGATCAAATAGCTCCCACACTCCTATTCTCAACACCAACTGTCATTCAATGAACACTACCGCAGTTTCACCTTTTAGCAATTAGAGAAAAGCTTGCGAGACCAATTGTGGTAAATTTGCTAAGAATCCCGCTGATTACAACGCTTTCTTATCCATGGGGAATATATCCTCTGACGGAGCTTTTTTTCATAATGTAAGTTCGGCCATGTTCTTTACGATTTAACGCCGTCCCCAACGTATCCCTCCCCCCTCCCTCCCCCTGCATATCTGGATACTGTTGCAAAAACTCATGGATATGTGGACATTGCAGAAACAAATACAAGTTTTGCATTGCAAAAACTCTAACGTGTATTCACATTGGAAAAACTCTTACGGCTTTTTTCATTGCAAAAACAATTGGCCGAATCGTTTCTGCAAAAACTCGCCCATACTCCCATTACGGCCGGTAAGCGTTCGGATGTTTTTTTTTCATCTTTTTTTTCATGTCTTGTTTACTTCTGTTCGCCTCCGGAACCGGTAAGTCCCTACAACATCCATCTCATCTCCTCCTTACTTCGCATGTTTCGGGTCAATACTACTTGTTTGTTATTCGCAGGCTGACGCTGTCAATGTTGGTGCTTCTACAACTAACGTCTCCACGCTATCTAATGTCGTGTCTGCTCAGCCGGTCTCCAAAATTGCGGTACGTTATTCCAATCATGTTTACCAATGCTTCACCTGCCGGTACAAATCCCTCGTACTCGTTTCTTATAATTAATTACCTAAATTTTTATTGACAGTCCTCGCCTTCGTGGTCTGATAGCTTCTCATCTACTAAGATGTGGGAGAAAACCGCCTACGGAAGAAGATTGGCTTCCATGGCGACTCCCCCCGACTATCCCACAGTTAGTGAACTTCCGGTAAGTACTGCTTTGCGCTTCGTTCAGTTTCACGCAAATTCCTCCTTGTTGTCAACACGTACGTCTTTTTTGTTTTAGGCAACTGCATGCTCTACGTTTACTACGTTCAGCAAAACCGATGCCGGGGCACTCCTTTCTGTGTCCTCCACCGCTCCACTGCTTACATGATTGTCTCGGAACGCCTGCCGGTACGTCCTTTATTTACTCGCCTCCGTTCACATAACTGCCAAGACTAGGTTCTTACAGCAACGCTTTTGTCTTTGATTCTAGCAATCTGTTCAAATAAGTGCCGTTGCTGACTTTATTTCGCCCTTGTCTCAGACGTGTAGTTCCGACACCTCTGCTCGTGAGCAACGCCTACTGCAGCAACGCTCAGTAAGTCAGTTGTTGCTGCGACCTGCTCCATACAACCTAATGCTCAGTTCCTAACGTGCAGTTTCTTATCGTAGTTACGCAAACAGTCAGCATCTCAGCGTCAGGGACGTGTTCCACCGGGTCAACAGGTCAGCAAATGTCATTGGACAGTTCCCCGTCACCATCTCCTAATCGGATTAGGCTGACCACCTCTGTTGATGGGTCTTCGGAAGACGAGTGCGGGGCTGCTTTGACGGGAAAACGTCAGCGTTCAAGGCACCCTGGCGCAACTCCATCGCAACGCCGCGGGTATATTTCTTTGTCTGCCGCTCATGACTCTTCTTCCGACGCAGCCATTCCCATCTCGTCTTCCCCAGCAACAACAGCATGTGTTCCTGCTATGGTAATCCCGTCCGCAAGGCAACTCAGAAAGGGCAAGAAATTTCCCGTTCCTCCGGTTCAACCGGCGAGATTGCCGGGCACGCCGCAGAAAAAAAGACGCGTGGTTGATGCTCTCATGCCGTATTTGTCATCGGACGAAGATTTCTTCCTTCCTGCACGCAATCGACATCGCCGAAATCCCCGGTTGCCGACTGATGCTATTGCTGCTTCGGATCAACCAATGCCTCACGGCGCAACGTCGCGCTTACCAACGGGTTCATCCAAGGTCGCGGGGCCTTCCCGCGTTCACCAAGGCTCGTGCGACTGCCATGCGTGTGCTCCTCCTCTGCTGAAGTGGCTGCTGCCTCGGATTTCGCGTTGTGCACATCTGCCCTCCCCCCATAGACACGATGTCCCCAGAGGACATTCTTCAGATCATGTATGCGCTAGACCTGAGCGTGGCCACGGTATCAGCCCTTCTTACAGCGCGAGACGACGAACATGTTGATGCCGTAGAGACGCCCACTCATCCTCGTGACGTTAGTCTTCAAGATGCTGCCATCACGTCCGAAGCTTTATCGTTATCCGGGGAAACTGCTGCTGAAAGCATTGTCGATAAAGACACACAAGAGGATGGGGTGGACGCCCTCGTGGCCACTTTCGATGACATTGACATGGAGACAAAGAGGCTCCAGTTCCCGTGGGACAACAATAGGTACTGCGATGCCGCCATACGGCCTTTCCACGCCGGCTCACTCAATTATGATTGTCAGCACTGAGCTGCTCATCATTTTTTCGCGGAAAAGTGCTGTCGCAATTCCCGTGCCCCAGTTTGTCGACTGCTGCTTCCGAGGGAAGGTGCCACCCGTCTTCTTCGGCGCCCCGGAATTTCCACCGTTGCTGTGTCGCTTACTCTCTGACACCACGCAACCGAACTACATCTACTTCCAGCGGCATATTATTGAGTACAACGGGGCGTTAGCGTTCGCAAAGCCACGTGTCAATCGTACCATTCGCTCAGTGGGTCAATATCATGGGGACTAACTTGTGGAAATGCAAGGTCGTGTAACGCATTACACCTTTGATTACGATGAAATTCGTTTTCATCGTGATAGTATTGGTGACAAGGACCGCTATGCTGTGCCCTCTACGGATGCAATTGGGACGGTATTCAGCTCATCCGATGGTACCTTCACTGGTCAGCGGGACTTTTCCTTGCATCTTCGGGAATCCGACCGCTACGTCAACCTGTGTCGTCTGAGTCCTCACTTGGACCCTCTCTGTTATTCTCTGTTGTATCCTGCTGGTGGCGTTGGCTACAACAATGTCATGCTCACGGGTGCTTCCGCCACCCAGAGGAATAAAACAGTCACGCTGCGCATGTTTTACTCGTGCCGTAGTGCATACCGTCCCGGTCAATTCTCCACGTCCCTCCATGCCGGTCGGCTGTTTCTACACTACCTTCTGCATGCGGTGGGTCACATCGAGGAAAACAACTTCGCTTGGTACGATTACAATCAGTCTGACTTCCATGTCTCCACCTACCGGGGCTTACAAGATCACCTTCGGGATCGAGCCGCTAATCTGGGCTGCACCGTCGGCCAAGTCAAGATCCTTCCGTCAGCTTTCCAAGGCTCACCTCGTCACATCCGTGAGAGGTACTATAACGCGATTGCCCTCACTCTCAACATGGGTCGGCCGGATCTGATTCTGCCTTTTACATGCAATCCTCGCTGGCATGAGATACAGAATAACCTGTGTGCTGGTCAGAGCGCGCACGACCGGCCCTACCTTGTTGGGAGGGCGTTCCGTATACGCCTCGATGCACTCAAGCAGGACATTTGGAACTTCCAAGTCTTTGGCCCAGTCGCTGGTTACATCTACTCCATCGAGTACCAACAGCGAGGTATGACACCAGTTATTTCCTTTTTTTGCTTTTTTCCAGCTCATAATATACCATATGTCAATTAATTTCTTATTTTCTTTTATTTCGTAGGTCTTCCTCACGCTCATTTTCTGATAAAACTGGATCGCAATCACAAAATCATTGGTCCTGAAGATGTGGACAGGTACATTTGCGCTGAGATACCTTCAGTCTCACAAGACCCTGCCCTGCACGCGCTCGTCCTGGAACACATGATTCACTTTCCTTGTGATCTTAGTACCGGTCACCGCTCTAAAGAAGCCGACAACTGCAGTTGTGTATTCCCAAAGCCCTTGCGACAACATACTGCTTGTGGTTAGGTAAGGTTAGGTTCTAGGCACTTTGCCTGAATTTAGAAATTTCAGTCTAGTCCTGCCTCGGTCCCAACTAGTTAGTTAGTTAGTTTGGCAAGTTCAGCCCTGGTATTCCTAAACTCCGCCTTCGAGTTCCGAATTTGCTGAATCCTTGTGTCAAGTACTAGATATGAGGATTATGCACTTACGGAATTGGCTCAAATATGTCACGCGTAGAAAAATGCAAACTGCAAGCTATGCGGCAATGCTTGCCCAAGGTAACATAATACGGGAAACTAGCTGATTTAAAAAGTACAGTATATGGCTACCGTTTTCGACACTTCAACTGATTTCAACACTTCATCATCTCAAGCTGTACTGACGCTGTCTTGTTCTGGTTGTAACGGCAAGATTTAGCATCAGTAAACGAGTGCGACCTACAGGTTCACAATTCAGTTCTCTGTCGATTATCTTGATTGATCTATGGCGGTTTCGGTATGCCTTGACCTCGTCAGAGTCGCGGCGATAGCGACCGACCACTAATTGGGCGTAGATAGTATCTCCATCTATCATTACCGACCTATTTAATTATCGATTGTTCATCAATTGATTTGACAGGAAATATGGAGCGGCAGCAAAAGCGAAATTTTGAAAAACATGTCTACAACAAAATTTTCTACTTCAAATTTCGAGCAGAAAGACAAATTTTGGAAGAGAAATTTGAACGGTATCGTCTGGGACCGAAAAAATCCAACGCAATAACGAGTTATCACTACTTCGAAGAAACGTTATAATATGGGTTTAAAAAATTAAAACTGATACTGTAATATTGTGTCATCAGTCGCCGACAGACTATAAAACTATAATCGGCAGTAAATTGGTATGAAACGATACATTAATTCGTGTAAAGCAATTACATCACAAATTATCAAAGCGCTTACTAAATCTAAATCACATCACACCAAATATAAGTAAAATAATAGCTAAAATTCTTATTAATCTTCATCTTCCAAATGTACTTTCTATAAAAATTCACGCATACTTGAACAATGAAACAAAGAAAAATCTGGATTCAACGTTGTCATCCTTAAATATGAAAAATTAGGACATACAGTACTTACATTATTCCGCCGACACTGGTCAAACCAGGTTAATTTTGCGGCTTCAGTTTTGGGAAAAGAAGTTTGCTTCAACTATTTCTGATCCAAGTTCAAACTGGTGGTCATAACCCTTTCCAATTTTTCACGAATTCTCCATATCGTGGAGATAGTTGACTGGGTTGTGTTGTGCTGCTTAGCTAATTCTGTTTGCTTTTCGCCATTCTTTACATCAGTTAATATGAAATTAGAAAAAATTCAACAGAATAAATAAAACTTATAAAATACACACGTCAAAACAGATGAAAAATAACAAACAAAAGCTGGCAGTAAAACTGTTTGAAAGCAGTTGTTCATATTAATGGCGCAAGTCTTTTTATATGCTTATATTCTGATGCTGTCTGTGTTTTAACTTTTCCCTCGCTGATGACAGCAAACCATTGAGTAACGCAATAAAAAGGTCGAAATTAATTGTGATAAATGTGCTGGGAAGAGGATATGACAACGCTATGAAAAGTCTATTTATATAGCATTATTGCTTCAGCGAGGATTTTTTACATGGGGCGTAAATGGAATTCGCCAGGCCGCTGCCTCCCCATGGATACAACGAGAATAACGCCACTTCGAGCATTATTATAGCGAGAATCTACTATACAACATAATCTACCGTTGTGCAAGGAAAGGATAAGCAGCAAGGAAAAAAGGTAATATGGAAATAATTTCATTGTGTTCCGGATTTCTGAATCTAATAAAAATCATCTCATCAAACAGGCTCAATCTAGCCTTACTCTAGTCAGACATCACTACCGATTCAGACATCTTGAGCTGAAAAACAACAGATTTTACACCAAAAAGATAACCATTATAGTTGTGGATTATCGATGGTGTTGAATATTAACTCACGCTTTTGTTGTGGTAGCATGACCACTCCATTCACATAAGTATGAGTCCATTATTATCGGCAAGATAAGCAAAAATTGGTTAATACTTTCCCTCCATTAGAAAGCTCAACGTCTCGCTACATTACACTTCAATTAGATATAGTAATAGAAGACGACTCACGTTTTCGCGTTTTACGATTGGTGGAACCTTTTGGCGAAGGCCACAAATTCGAGATTATTCTTCGGGTTTTTGGATTTCCATCCCTCAGGGCTTTGTAATATTTTACCAGGCGTTTCTTGTGCCGATCTGTAAATTTCTCCGTGAATTTGCGTTTGTCTTTGGTACCATATCGCTTACGTCCTTGGCACTTGAGGCGGTGGTAGTAATCACAACTCGATTAATCTCTCTAAAAAATGCCACAAATGCCTTTGGGGGTCGTCGGAACTCAAATTTCTTGAAAAACTGATTCTCTCACATGCCGATGTTTCGAATTACGCTCGTCTTGACAGGCTCAACTAGAAAATCAAAGAAAGCAGATGGCTAGCGATAAGGCTGTTTTCATTTATAGCAAAAAAAATTCGATGAAAAATACCAAAATTTACTAGGCAACTCTTCTTCGGAACTTTTACTCTCTTCATCGCTTTCTGTCGTTGCGTTCGGATCCACTTCAACGTCACTACCTGAGCGCATGGTTGTATCGCTTTCTAATGTCTCATTTCTATCAAGTTCATCTTCATTTTCCGAACGCATTTCTACGTCAATGCTAGTTTGGTCGTAAACATTTAACTCCTGGTTTTGCTGATTCGCATTTGCGTTCGCATTTTTGCGTCACGTGATGTTGAGGGACTGTCCATGTCAATGTAATGCACAGCTCCAGACGAATTGGGTGAAACATTTAAACATACTTTTGAGTTGGTACCACTACTTGCAGTACCCTCGTCTTCCGGTTCGTCAGGTCACGGCTTGCTGCTATTGCTGATCTAGTGCGCATGCCTTTCACTCTGCCCAGTTGTACGGCACGATTATGTTTATGAGCATCCAAGTCGCCTGAATTACTGTCTTCTTTGTCTATAATCATTTCTTCGACAGTGTTCGTTTCCTTGTTGTGCTGTGGAGTTCTTGCGTCAGTTGATGTTGAGTGCTTCTCTATGCCAAAAGAATGCTCAGTATGGCATGCATCCGATGACATATTTTCCTGCAACATTCCTTGCAATCTCTTCTTCTTCGGCTCTGTTTTTGCACTCCTGTCGTCATAATTTTGATAACTTGTGCTTGTTCCAGTGTTCGTTTCATTGGCCTTGCTGCGGCTTAAGGCTATATTCTTGGGGGACATGTCCTGTAATGTACTCGACGGACCGTTGTCACTGTTGAGAAGCATGCCAACCGCCCCTTCGTAATCACAAATCAAGTTTTCAATGGTTTTCTTTGCTGGGTGGGGTTGAAATTGCAGTTGCAGCATCCGTGGAAGAAAACCCTTGACCGAACGAGAGTGACGAATTTATTTTTTCTTGCCTGAAGCATGCTCTTTATAGTAGTGCAATTGCTCGTAGAAGGACAGATTTTTGGCTTGCAGGCTTTGTATTTTAGCAGAGGTGGTTCTGCAAAGCTTCGTTTATTTTTCTTCCAAGTCCGTTTTATTTTTGCGCTTCTCACAGTCCAAGTCGTAAACCTGTTTCATTAGAGTCTTCTCTCGCTCTTTCGCCTGTATCAATCGATCCATGTACTCCCAAGACTCATGTGCAATATTTTGTAATTGTTCTTGCAGTTCTCGAACTTTTTTGGAATTCTCGACTTCATTTCCTTCTAGCCTGGCTACTTTATCTTGAAGCTCTTGATTCTCTTTTAACTGGCTATAAAATGTAGTATCTTTGCTTTGGACGGTTGTTGAAGCATTTTTGAAATTGCACAATTCGTTTTATGGCGCTTGGAATTTTTCACTGAGATAGACTGATTCCGCTCAAGTGTGGATGCCTTTGCCTGCAACTCTTCATTCTCTTTCTCCAGAGCGTCAACTCTGCTCTCAAGGGCGGCTTGTCTTTTTCGAGCATTTTCAACTTCTTTTTCTCAGCGTATCTTTGACGATGCGTATTTTTCAAGGTATTTATTGTTTTCGTCAATTAACGCTATATCTCTCATAGACTCACAAAGCCAAGATTGCTTAAGGGAGAAAGATGCAGAAATCTTTTCCCTCGGATTTGTTTCAACGTATAGAAATTTCTCAAAGAAGTGGCAAGCTTTAGGACAGAATTGGAAAATTGTTTCTCTAGGCTTTATCTTGACTTGAATTATCAGTTCGAATCCGCTTGAATGTTTTCTGCGAGGAAAAATGGTCTTGTCAAGCTTATAAAAACGGTATCAACCCCAGCAACAACTGTTAAAGAGAGTGCAAGAGCGTATAAGTCAACTTCGATCCTAAGCTAACAATCCAGGTCGTCATTCAGCTTTGCTTGCAGAAGTCCCTTTGAAGAATAGGCATATGTTCCGAAGGACTTGCAATGGAACCTTCTGTTCCGATCTGACATCAGTACCGGTCAACCATTCTCAATCAGTATTAATAATACTAATAAAAATATCCCCAAGAAAACCCACCGAGGCAACTCCGAAGAATATTGTCGCCATAAGTAGTTTGAGGACATAGCAAAGCTCCACGCATCAAGGTCTTCAGAACTTAACAATGGAAATCCCTATGCCTCATAGGAAGGCACCTCCGCATGAGCTCTTCGTTGGCATCCTTCACATGAACAAGTAAATCCGCAGCAGTCGAATCTGACAATAATAGATCCGGACGGACATTTTAATAACGCCTGTATCGATAACTCAGTTTGATCAATCAGTTTATACACGAAAAGATCAAGCGCAGTTTCCGGTTTCGTCAAAACTTTGGCAATAACATTGGGGACCCGACTATCCAAATCAACAGCAGGCTGAACGACCAAGCTTGGTTTCATACGACGTACGCATTTCTTCACCAATAGTTTCATCAGTTAAATCCTCAACACCACATTTACCCATCTTATAAATGAGGCCCATACACGAACAGTGTTCAAGAAACTTCTTCCAGAGAGAATTTTGATACAGCATAGGATAATGGCCAAACACAACGAGGCCATCCTTAGCACGTGTGATCCTAACATTAAGTCGTCGTGGTTTTCCAGT
>VRMD01003643.1:0-10528 GCA_009872375.1 Sminthurides bifidus | reverse complement strand
TGAACATTACTAGATTCCTAGTCATCATTAGCGTCATCAGCACAGGTGACTCAGGTGGAGCGCAAATCTATACTAAGCCAGGGATTAGAGCTTGTTACGCGCATGAGAAGTCGTCTTCATGCCGCTTGTTAAGCTTCCACAGGCATTTGCACTCAGCACTGCTGGTCTCGAGTTTTTACTGCACTGATCACTGACAGGAGTCTGAGAGACATGCCGACCTGGTCGGCAAAGGATGCGGAACGCCAAATGGTGTAAGTTGAACAACTTACAGATTAGAATGTGAGCGAGAAAACTTGTTTTCATAATCCAATTGGCAAATTATTTGAGGATTATTCAACGAAAGCAAAGAAGAGAATCCGAAATGAGAAAATGGAACCATATATCAATTACTCATCCTTTTCACCTTAAATGTCTGTGGATTTACATTAAAATTGTGAACGTGGTGTCCACCTGGCCTGCAAGAGGCTTTGGGATTGTTACCTCATGGAGGAAACTCACTGAGCGGATTTACTTAATCATCGCGTCCGCTACACTTTTCCTTGCTCTACCTGGCACCTAAGTCGATCACTCCTGCAGGGCTACAGAAGTGTCAGGCAGATTCGCCTTCCCAGTGAGCAATTACACAACATCTGCTCTATTAATCTCACCGATGATAAGATGCCGCTGGTCATACCAATAAGGCCAAGTTCGGGAGCAATTTTTTCAGCTCAGCTTGACCAGACACTGCTTTAATTTCTATTGCTTTTGAAAAAAACTCAACGAAAAAGGGGATTGCTTCTTCTAACCAAAGGAGTAGCTGCGGTAACTCGAGAAACAAGCGTAAAATGTCATTGACAGATTTTCTTGTCAAACTCCGTGCTTCGAAAGGATACAGGATTAAAGGTTATCTTCAGTTCCAAATCTTGTGCTACTGAACGGAGCGGTCAAGTTCACGGTTGGTTCTAGGTTACATAAGTTTTTCCGTCATTCCAGTCTTTAAATTCGAATGTCTTGTATTACGCGTTAAAACTTGCAATTTCTCATTGATCTGATTCTCAAGCCTGTTAATGCGCAAAAAAACTAGAGCTAATGAGTAACAGAGTAACGAAGTGTAGGAAACTCATACAAGGGTGATTTGCACATAAGTGAAAGCTTTTACAAAATTCATTTGATTTACAACAAAAACACAGAATTTAAGAAAAGGTCCGCAACGACTTCTAGAAAATTTCTAGCTGTTTAGCGAGCCATTTCCAACATGTGATTGAACTTTGCGAGGAATGTGCTGGGAGACGCAAACGGAAGGTGCTACTATTATGAATGGGTGTAATGGGTTCATTCGTTCTAGTTTAGGAAGGAGTTATGGTTACGATGAGTGAAGAAGACGTTAAGACGCGAGACGGTTGCCAAAGCTAAGTGATGCTATAAATCCTTTTGTTTGAACAAGGGAAAGAATAGGTCATCTCATGACAAGCAAACCCGTTGTGGAAGTGAAGGTGGCTGTTGTGGTGTGGTCGCAAGATGCGCTTTTAGCAAGAAAACAATTGTTTCAAAGTTGTTTTTCTCAAGTCAAGAAAATTCACCGACCAGTTTACTTCTTAAGATGCCATCCAAATGGATCACCATGGCTACTTGCATGATTTGAAGGAATAAGTTAACGAAAGGAGACAGGGGCACTGTGCAGAGGAAGAAGAAGAGGAAGAAGAGCAGAAAATGACGGAGACGATGAACGACAATCCACATCTCGTTTTCATTAAAAGCCAGCCCCACGTAGAGGCTGACGAGCGGGGGGCGGGGGAGATGAGCGACCTACGGTGACAGACAAGATCATAAAAATCCATAGAAAGAATCTCACAAAAGCATAATTTTCTTTTCCCTAGTTTCTTTTGACTTATTGAAAAGTGGTGTTGGTGGATGTGTTTATTGTGCGTGAGTGCACATAGGCATTGCCATACCCGTGGCAGCCCATGCCTCTGTTACCACCTTGGCACGTAACATGGGATGTTGTCTATGCGTTGCTCATTTGGTGGAATGGTCTCTTTCTCCTGTGCCATTTCACCCATTTGTATGCATCTAGTTTAATGATGGGTCGTAAAATTCCACCAAAAATGTATCATTACAATCTGATATCCAGAGGAGATAAAGAAATTATTGCTGCCACGAAAAAAAATCACAAACCACCCTCCATTATTGGACGAGACCTTAAAGATTTGCCAGTGAGTGTTGTATATTGTCGCGAGCAGTTTATTCTGCGGCACGAACCCCATCCAAATTGATTGCGTATTGTTTTTCCGCCGTAAAACATATAACGGAGACAGCAAGTGCTCTGAGAGAGTGCCAGCTCAAAGGATTTCAAACACGGGAAATGTTGCTCGAGAAAAGGCGACGAGAGGATTTTGTACAGGTTTAAAACGTAATGACAGAATGGGGAGATGCTGCTTTTTGTGCACTTGTTTGCATGGTTGCACTTGTTTGCATGGAAGCTGGACGTGAGTGAAGTGCTGGTTCTTGGGAAGGAGAAGAAAGGAAGAGGTGGAGAACGATATGAGTTTTTATAGGAAATAAATTAGCTTTATGAGTTTATATCATTATATTGCTCCTTTCCAGTGATCAGAAGGGTGAGGACGCGCAAGCACCTCGTGGTGAAATGAGTTTAGAAACGTTATGAGCATTTTATCGATTAATAAAATATGTTAATGAAATGTAAATTAGAAATAACTTGACATTGGAATGTGCGTCTGCAAAGAACAACAAGGAGATACTCATAGAAGATGCGTATGCTGTGTACACCTTGAACGTTCTTGTTACACATAGATCACAGAGATCATCTTCTTCACCTCCTCTCCTCGTTCTTTTCATCTTCGTCTTCTTCTTCCTCTTCCAATTTGGTAAAGGGTCAATTTGAGTATACCACGCACTCTCGTATGTGCATCTACAGCCATGGTTCTGTGTGTGTGTAAATTTCTGTAATTCATTCCCATATTGTACTCAAGGAGTAATTGCCATGTTCGCAAACCTCTGCTGACACAAGCTTATGAGCTTGGAGTATTTAGTATTGAGAGTGCTTTTAATTTACTCCATCAGCCCCTCTGAATCAAGCTTCATCTTTATGGCTCTGTCCGAATGCACACCTTTTTAAATTGAAGCACGACATGATCACGAAGCACTTGACAGCGAGTTGAAGCATTTACTTTCCCACTCTTGAACTAGATTCTTCTACTTACTGGGAATCAGAGACTGAGGAAAGGAGTGCTCCGTCCTTCCCAGCGCATATCTCTCTTGACTTAACACGAGCAATTGCAGATGAATCAACACCACTTGGAGTTGGAAACGTAAAAAGGTAAAATAAATTTGCAATTCAAGTACGTCGTCTTTATGGGAGAGGAGGCAAGACAATTTAAATTCACAAGCAATAATCAACTTAGTGTTAGATCAATCCAGTTGGAATATCAAATATTTGCTCTTCTGGTCATCTCTCCCTCGCTAAATCCCCATCCTGCATATCACAGTCCTTTTCTCTTCCTCCTCACCACTCGCCAGTCATTAGATGAATGCAGTGCGGTGGCGATTTTATTGTCCCGTGCTACTACTGCTAGGAAAAAAATCAAATAGAAAGAGCATATAATCAATATTAAAAGGACGGTGTAAGTCACATTCCTTGCACTGGTAGTACTGCAAGTCAATCCAGCATCTGAAATCAGGTGCGTTTGTCGCTCTGCTCCATGGGCTGGCGAACGGTGTGCAAAAACCAGGTTGAGCAAGAGCATAAACGATTTAACGTGCTAGTGACAATGGAGAGAGAAGAGATTTAATTTGGTCGTAAATTTGCCAGAGGAGAAATTTTATATTTAATCATGTCCCGCATGTGAATCTCAGTTCGAGAATTAGGATGGATGATGGAACGGGTGGAATTTTCCAAATCATGTACTGTCCCTGCCGTCCCATACGTACTCCTCCTATAAGAATTCATGTCACAAACCATCCACAAGATTCCAATGATGATGCTAACCATCCATGCCAGTCAAAGTATTCATTACTACCGTAAAAAGTTATCATCGTTTCTGCCTTCGCATAAACTTTATACAGCCTAATTTTCCTTAACTTTGAGTCTCAAAGTGCATTTTCACTGCCGGCAGGCTTTATCCGCGTGACCACTCTGTCGTTCTGACCGTTACCGTTTTTCTACTTAATATCAATCGCTAATACACTTACCGCCGCCCACCTTTCTCAGCCGAACCTTTCAGAGATTACTTCACCTTTGGCCACGATAATCTTCGTAATCTATCAGCCTTCTGGCGTAGCGCATCAAATCTAATTTCAATTCTCACATCCTCTTCAAAACTTGCATCAAGTAATCTGCGAACCGGATGACGCGTAAAGACCAATATGCAGCAGCAGCAGGGAGGTAAATCATTCTTTACAGCAACTGCAAATGGGAGGTCCGAGTCAGGTACACAAACCAGCTATCATTACAAGTGAGAGGTTCAAGGAGCTAAATTTGCAACAGGATCTTGAAATGTTCATCTTTCAGCGAGCTGACGCTCGCATGGCTGTCGTGCTTAGTTTTTTAGCGAAAGAACTCTTTTTTCCAGCTTTGCATTAATTAAAATGTAAAATGGGTGATTAAAGCTCGCCACTGGTCCTGTTCCTGTGGCAGGAGGCACAATAAATTGTAAAAGTTCACGATACCCACATCCAGAATCTTTATGAGGAGCTCTGTTCCTTTTCCTTATGCTGCGCAAGCTTAGCACCGTATCGCAAAGATCGAAAGTGACAAGAGGGATAACAACAGCTTTACAGAAGGAAAAGTAAAAAATTATTACAAGGAGCCATTCAACTGTCTCGTATGTGAACATAAAGATTTGTGTACTTTTAAAATCCGTTGCACATTATCGGATTATAAATGTAGGCATTATATCCGAACTGGCTTCCACCAACTTTTCCGAATCCCGTGCCCTGTACACAACTGCTAGGCTTACAGGAAGGATCGCACGTATTCGAATCTCGGCTATTACATCTTCAACCCTGCAACGAAATCCCGGCGTAATTTTCATTTAAAAAGCTGTATGCATTCTTAATTCGAGTTTGTTGCACATATTTTATCCATTATACCACCAATCTAGTAAACGGTAAAACCGCGAGGGGTTTTGACCATCATGTTGTTATAACAACTAAAATACTTACTTTGTAAGCGCACGGGCTCGCTTGCGAGGACAGCTGTCACTGTATTGCATTGCTCAAGAGGGCTGTGACTGAATCGGTGGCCAAGTTTCATAAACTGAGTGAGCTTTTTGTCCCCACTTTGTTGTGGGGCTGTAAAAGGTTGTGAATTGTGAATGAATATAAGGACGACGAATGTGAAAGATTTTTCCTCCGACCAGATAATATTTAAGTGGACGCAGTGACAAGGAAGCAGACAAAACCGTTCTTCTCTCACAGACAAGTTTCACATGGACTTTTAAATAGTGCGGTCACTATCTTTATTGTCTGCTTGTCTCAAGAACTAAAGCAAACTGCGGTGGTCGTTCCTTTCTGCGGTCGGTGGTGATACATTCATTCAAGATGGTATACAATCATTTGATCACGGCTCTCAAAGATCATTTTTCAATGTTCACCTACACATGTTATTCAACTCGGCGGATTTGAAATGACGTATGGGCACAAGAACACGAATCCGGATCAGGAGTTCGGTACACAGGTTTCCCCCCACCTTGTCTCATGAACCTGGCAGCATAATAGCAAGGAGTCTACTACCGACCAGCCGCCAAAGCTCAGGTGCTGGACTGACTCGACTCTTGAGACCGGCAGGAACTTGAGTGCTACAGATATTTTACGCTACTACCTGCCTAGGTGGTCCATACCTATTCATATGCAAAGTGCGAAGACGCTTGGTCAACTTCTTGAGCTAGTAGCCTACTACTGGACGGACATGAGCTCCTCAACGTTTTCACAGATCGGCAAAGATTGATGCTCTCACCTTCACCAACTTCACGTTCTCGAATGGCCATCCCCCAACAGACCGGTATCTGTCCATCTCCGTTCCACGTTTTAGCTCCAAGTCCAAGTGTAGTAGCATAAGACTGGCTGGAGAGGTAGCAGATACACAAAGCGACTCGCTGCGTGGAATGCGAGCTAATGAATTGCCAGGAAAGTGTATTGATATGCGCGTGTGTGCATATATTAATCGATTTGTGATGTAATTACGACTGAAAACACGCCTTCTATTCATAGATTCAATAACTTCACCTTTGTGTACATTCATCTGGTGCGGAGCACAAGGGAAGTTGTGGGGGAATTGCTTAAATGAGTTATTCAACTCGTCCAAGGCGCTACAAAAGTCTGAATATCCCATTACGATGATAGGCAAGAAATTCGACTCGAATTTTAATACAGCATGTAACAGGGTTTTATTCAGCGTGACTTGTTTAGAAAAGAAGTCACATCGCACTCTACTTTTCATACAAAATGAACAAATAATAACCCTAATCATCCCGTAAGAAATCAATCCATGATTTTCAATGCGCCTTACCTCGCTCCTATTCACCTTCCTGAATAAGCCAATCAGTAGCGTTTGACACCCGACTGTTTACAGCACTCCGCAAAACTCCCAACCTGACTCGCTGATCACACCAGCAGTTTATGGGGTTACACTTTTAGGGCTTGTCCCATGAATACTCAATGCCGAAATCTTCCACAGCGCTGTCAAGAAACTAATCTTCTTGTGAGCGAAGAAAACCGTGTGCAAATTCCTTGAAGGATTTTTAAAAGTTGCCGATTTCATTTTCCGGATTTCCACCTGTCCTGTCACACGTCTTATCAAGAGGTACATGTAATGGAAGCCGCCTGCGAACCACGGCTCACTCAAATATCCAAACTGTTGAACACTACGAAACTTACCATCATGCTCATAAGCTGGTGATCCAAGAAAGCAAATCACACAAGCATTTTAAGAGCACAAGAAGGGCATGAGATTACGAGCGAAAGTGCATTGAGCATGAAACTCCCATTGACCAAAAGGATGTGCTGATGAAGAGCATTGGAAGAGAAATTATCGACCGATCTCAATGTGACATTTCACACTTCGGCTTGACTTATGAGTCATTTGGCGGTATTGTTCGGGAAGGACTTGGGATGATTTCTTCGTGTTTTACTGATCATATAAGGCTCCATTGTGGATTGTCCTGTTTACCGAAAGAGACAAGTAACGTGAGTGTGAGAGAGAGAGAGAGAGAGAGAAAAAAAGAAAGACGAAATATCCCCGATCATGAGTTCGAGATCATGTACTAGAGGAGCAAACAATCTTACGACACAGGTAAACTACTCACGTAAGGCTGTGTGGTCTTAATCCTCAAATGGTCCTTTGACCCTAGGTGTGAAGAAAAAGTGATGAAGTGCCATTCTATTATTGCCAAGGCTTTTTACATCCTTTCAGCCATCGCACACTGACTTGAGTACAGTTGCAGTGATTTCAAGTACGCTTTTTTGATGCAACACATGATCATATTGGGGTTGGAAGCAGGAGCTTTGAGGAACCCGGATTTAGGTTGAGGACAAGGTGAGAGATTTCCCACAGAAGATGCAAGATGGTCCGGGCATGTAACGCTGCAGGATGCAGGAGGAGGTAGTGCATGGGCAAAAATGCAAATGGGGGTTGTGTTTGTACCATTAAAGAGCTGTTAGTTTGCGGAGTGCATCATATGCGACGGAAAAAGTGCGTGAAAAAACCTGGTCAGGATTCTTCTGAGTTGTGGTCGGATGAGATGCTGTTGCAAGTGCAGATGAGAGCTCACACAGATCCAGTGTAATTTATTGGTTCAGTAAGGGGTAGTAGTCGGGATGAGAGTAATGTGGAATTAATAAATGTTTGTCAGCGATGCAAGGCAATGTACCTTGTTCCAGCGTGAGAGGAAGGTCCGGTTCTGTTGAAATCATATGTTAGGATAATTGAATGGCTTGTGGTAAGAGGAGATAGGATTTTAGCGCAAATGGTGCGTTCAAGAAGCAAACGGCCGAGAGGATGTAATGCACTTGAAACAAATGGATGTGATGCATGTACAGTACATGCAGCAATGTCGTAGGCCGGCCCAACCTCAAAAGATTCCATGGCAATGATTAATAACAAATTGTACATACACTCTTCAGCTCAGCAACTAGTGCGTTGATAAGGCGCAAGTATTAGCTCCATGAGTAGGATGAATTATTAGAGCGATATCGTAAAGGTTGCAAAGCAATATAATCGAATGAGAGGAGAGTGAGTAGCGTAGGAAGTTTTACCAGGTTTTTATGGAAAAAAATTGCTCGTCTCAATTTTCATCTGGTAGCAGCGGTGAAAATCGTGAGTAGGGGTAAAGAACACGGATGTTATTGTTTGAGCATGCAGTAATTACCTACCTATTTCTCATCCCTGACTTGATATTTCCCATTGAGTCCTTCTCACCACTCTGCTCTNACCTATTTCTCATCCCTGACTTGATATTTCCCATTGAGTCCTTCTCACCACTCTGCTCTGGGGTGAGTTATCTCCAATATCGGTGCTGAGAGTTCACAAGGAATCGGCGCACATGACACAAGACGAAATGTTTTTCAGTACGTGTACACACAACTCGATGAGAAGACACCAGGGCCTGATTCCTGCCGCATGAGAAAGGCAAGTCCGTTTTGGGATCTATGGCTCAGTTATGTAAATCACCTGTTCAAAGTAGATTTCGCACCGATGAATGAGCTCATAAATATCCGCAACAGTACAAAGAGGAGGGACGCGGATTCTTCTCACACAGCAACGGCTTTGCTCATCCCTTCCACATGCTGGTGATGATGATCATTTCATTTGCGATAACGGCTCCACGATTTAAACTCATCATTGGTACGTTACGTGCATCTCACATCTTGCAGTCTATCAGCGCCTGCAACTCCTCTCAAGTTATTATGGGTGCGGACAATCCGGGGGTGCATCACGCTAAAATAAATGGACAGCTTTAATTTCTTCTGATTATTCATTTCATCCTTACATTTTCTCGACTACCTCTGTGTTTTGTGCGATATGAATCTGAGAGAAGTTGCCAAGTGGGAAAAAACTTGAGGGATTCTGCTCGCCGGACCATCCAAACATTGTTTGCATATCTTCCACTCAGTCATCCGTAAAGTGTTAGCGAGCATTACTTGTCAAAATATGGGGGAAGAGAAGTCGATGTAATTGAGTGCAAAAAAACGAATTCCCAATTCCTTTCAGCAGCCTTCACAAAGGAGAAGGACATGAGTGCTGCTACAGGAGGTATATTTTTAGAGACCTTGTTCCGTCACAGGAGAGGAAGCAAACTTTACATGGATCATGACAACCTTTGGATTCTCGGCTATCTTTTTTCGTAAGGCAAATCATCACATCACAAAGATGATCAATTCAATTGATGTGTAACGCGTTTCCTGTCCGCTAGACAGGAAACATCACACACGCGGTCTCATTCCACCCTCTGGTGATGGACAAGCACCTTGAGACTATTTGGTAATGATTCAAATAGATTTTTACACTTGTTGTTTTTACCACAAGCTCACTTTTCATACTATGACAGCTTAATTGTCTTGATAATTTGCAATTTGCAATTCCTTTTTTGAAAGTTCCAGACGCAAAGTGCATCTTTGCGGTTTGAGCTGAGATGTGGTTGCTGAAAAAAGATGGTGCAAGTGGAGGTGGTGGAAAAACCATGTGCAAGTTGGCGCTGCAGGGCACCTCCATGGGAAAAATAGTGGCAAGAAGCAGAGGAAGAACACTTCGAAGAACATGCGAGGAATTGATTTAAACAATTCGCGAATCATGAAGCACGTTGTTCAACTTGTAACAAGGGCACGTGGAGAGTATTGCATGCTGTGTGGAAATTTCGGCGAGGTAGATCATCATGTCCTGTCTAAGGATGCATTTAGATTGCAGATGCATGCACAAAAATAAATAGAGGAAGGGAAATGATTAGGAAGATTCCTTCAGAAGCGTTAGACAAAGGAAAGGACATGAGCAAACATAAAGGAATTGAAAAGGATATTCTGTTATGTGCCTCTACCTGTCTGTTATCATTTGTTGTCTGTGTTAGCGTGTCATGTTATGCTGTGAGGAGTGAGTCAAGATTTAGAGGATGACAGTTGCAAAAGAAGAAAACTTTATTACGATATCAATGCCAAAATTTTTCAATGAAATCCCATACACATTGATACCGTGTACGTGTGCTTATGGACTGCTCGCTCCCTTGATACGGTTTCATGAAGCTGTGATATGCCAATATGGATGCCGAGGATGAACGAAATGAAAAGCTATGACACACCATTGAAAGTTTCAAGGAATACTTTTCAGACGTCCGCTCTTGTTCATCCACAAAATGAACAGAGGATCAAGGCAAATAAATAATGACCCGATTTTGGCCTACACATCACCAGCGCCAGCTTCAGTTCAATCAATGATGAGACTCTTCTCATCATTTGGCAGACGCAACACACCTGCTCCCATATAGATTGACAAATTTGAACGACAGATTCAATGAGGGATTTTTCATGTAATCCTCACTGAGTA
>VRMD01003642.1:0-10529 GCA_009872375.1 Sminthurides bifidus | reverse complement strand
CTCACAGAGGGCGTTTTCACCGGCGGCCTTCCTGACCTCGGCCGTTTGAGAATCTTGGAAGACTGAGGTGCCACCTTCCTCTCTATCGGAGCACGGCCAGTGGCTACTCTCGGCGCCATCTTGTCCTTCACACCATTAGTTCCCACCGGTGGCACATGAGTCCTCGACACCCTCCTCGACCTCGGGTTCTTGACCAAAGCGGATGACGCGGCAGCAGCCGTGACCGTAACTGACGGCTTTTCAATCGGATGAGTTTTCGTTTCTGAGGCATTCGACTCTGAGTTTGTAGTGCTTTCATCGTAGGAAAACGTGGTTGATTCCATACTCTGCAACGTGTCTTGCTTCGAGGTTGCTGTGACCACAACACCGTCTGGAGAGGTAGACCGCTGACTTTGGGCTCGCCTGAGGGGCTTTTCCACCACCTCAGTCCTTGATTGAGAGGAGTCTTTACCATCCGACACATTTTTTTTTGTGATGCCACTACTCACGTTGTTGTTCCCAGATATCGCTCTTATAGGAGACGTGGACTCGTTGGTAACTTCTGAAGGTGTGAGCACCCTGCTTTGCTTCCTTGAACGTGGTGGCCCAGTGTCATTGGAAATTGATGGAGCGACAGAAAGGGATTTTCTTGAAGCTCTGGTCCTGGCTACAGAAATCGGAGGTGCTGGATTTCCATACATGTTGACTTTGGATTCAATGGATGCTTTGTCGCTGCCGGTGACACGGTCAATCTCCTCATTTTTCTTTATGAAAATGACTGTCGGCAGGGCGGACACTTCGTAGTTGGAGGCCACTTCCGAGCATGTGTCAACGTCAATCTTCATGAATAAAACATGGGGATGAGTCTTGGCCATCTCGTCGATTAACGGACTCAGCTTTCGGCATGGTCCACACCACTTGGCCGTGAAGTCCAGGACCACGAGCCGATCATGAGCACCTTGGAGCTCATGATGAAGCTTTGTCTCATCATCTACGTTTAGAACAGGCATGATGTCAGCCTTCCTCACTTGTAAATTTGGAACAGTACCTTTGGCCTGTAGGTCAAGGCCTGGGCCTAGGGTATACGGGAAATTTTCATGTTCCGCATGAGTAACCAACGGAATTACACGCGTGCAATCGGGAGGCTTTTTCCCGCCTCGGTGCTCTCTGACGTGCGGTGAAAGCAACACGGGAAACGGCATGGCAACATGATGCCTCACGTCGGAAACTCTAATCCTTCTCACAAGAGTTACATGTCACTTCTTAACTTGACGTGGTTTCATAAGCACACATTCATTAAGTCATTGGGACTTGACACGAGGAGATGTGATGCAATGGCGTGTTGTGGCAAGGCATAAGAGTGACAAGGGAGGGGAGATGCAGCAGAAAATCTCTTTGTTCCACTTGAACATCAAGTGTTGTTCTGTTCTCACTCTTACGGGAAGTAGACAACGTTGCTCTTTTCTTTACAAAAGCAGAGAGAAAGCATAACACTTTTGCAGGAGCAACAGAACAGAACTGGAGGGATGAAGTGTTCGGCTTAAGTGGAAGCTTCGCTTTTACTTTCACCATGCTTGATCTTGAGCAATGCTTGGCCATGGAGATTCACCAACCGCGGTCGGTGAAAAGAGGCCAGGCAGACAGCATTTGACTGTAAGCGTTCGTGGAGCAAGTGAAAGGAATTCGGTTCCAGGCTCGGTGGATTATCGAGATTTTCCGAATCTGTAAAAGGAACCAAGAGCACGGAGTGAAGACAGGAGATGCGATGCTTGTTGCGAAGAAGAGAGGTACAAGTTCCACAAAAACGAGAATCCTCGCAGAATTGTAGTCATCTCTCAGAAGTTGCTCAGTCATTCGTGAAATTTTGACGCAATTAGAATTGTAGAGCCAACCGCCTCAAGTTAAGAGCTTAGACAGAAGCCTTCAACAAAGGTTGATCAAGGGTTAAGAAGGACCTAATTAGGGACTTGACTTAGTCTTGCAAGTCCAAGTATAAGTCCAAGTGATCCTTATGATTTTTCCACGTATTTTACCTACACACAGTTTTCAAGGTCAACCATGAAGTTCCTCTTGTCAACGCAAGCTGTAGCTTTCTTCGATTGCGTAAGTTGAAGCTTGATAACGCTTTCACTTTCATCGTATCGCTGTATCGTAAGGTTCTTAATATCTTTTTCGGCTCCTTTAGCTTTGGTCTACCTACGAACTCTTTTCAACGTCCATTACCTTTTTTGCTAGTGCTCATTTCAATGGCATATTCCATCCAGGTGACAAACTTATTACAGTGGAAATCCCAGGGACCGACGGTGGTAAGTCGCCTTTTGCAATGCCTTTAATTCCTATGAATTTCCAGCTAACTTGCTGGACAGTACCATCCAACCAAAACTTGTCGGCTTTCTTCAGGTGTACAACGAACGTATATTTGGACAGTCTCTATTGTCACTCTCATAATCAGTATTGTGTGGGTGGATTCGTCACTGCAATTACTGATAGGAACTCGTCAGGTAAGACTTTTTTGACTGCATCTTTAGCCTTACTTGACACTTCACGACGATTTTTCCGTAGCCGTCACTTCACAATTCAAAGAAGGCTACAACGAAAGATTCTGTTTCACAGGCTCACAAGATTAATACAGAGGAGCTGGAACGTTTTCGTTACTGGCTGCATTTATCCTACGCTTTACTATTCCTATTTGCTTTCAAGACCTACAGTAACACGGGATATGTGTCGGCTTTCGTGTTCTCTTGCCTCGCCCTGCTGTACAGGTGAGTGTTTTCTGTTCGAGATTCGCTGCAAAGACATAATTGGATTTGATAGTTAGGGATAGAATTCCAGACTAACACGTAATTTTTCACAGGGGAGCAGCCATTTACATCGTGCATGAGAAAATGTCCGAATCTGGAGAAGCAAATAGATGCAGGGGGAGGTCTTCTGCATTCCCGATTACAGGAAAGTGATAGCTATTCCCTCATAGCCACAGATGCGGTATGAAATTTGTGAATGGTTCTAGCAGCGTAGTTACCTTTATAATTATTATACAACGGTTTTTAAACCAGCGTAATTCGTCCTCTAGTAGCTTATTGAGACTTGTTGGTTGCTTAAGTCCTTGATGACCTGATACTTGCTAATAACGAGCTGAATCTGAACATGCACTAACAGATACAGGTAACGGTTCAAAAACAGTATCTATAGTCTTCCTCCTGTTTGGACCTATTGCAGAACAAAAGGGTAACTAATCCCTTCTATAGTACATTAGCCATAGCTTGTTCGAATCTCATCCAGTAGAGATAATAACCTGCCATTTAAAGACGACCTTAAGACTAGTATTGCGTCTCAGGTTCCGTACAAGTAAGCTTGACCCTATGCCACATGTCACTGGCAAAGTTCTCAGACTCCCTACTGAAGCCCGAGGTCCCTAGTGGGACATTGCTCAGACCATAAGTTTAGGTTTAACTTGAGTACAACTTTTAGGATTAGTCGTCAGAGTAGTTTGATTTGAGTATTACCTGCTCTAGGTACTACATGCCATTCATGTTTTAGAAAAATATTCAACGAGATCTTGTGATATATTATGCTAAAGGATTCGGATTTGGGAGATTTTTCCGTTACACTCCTCTTCTTCACACTCTCATGTATATATACTCTATTAGAAACCACAAGACAGATTGTGTTGATGTTGACCTCGACGCTTTAGTCAGTCTATGAGTTGAGACTAATACGTACAACATATCATTGGAGGCTTCTTATGCGTGTTAATTTTAGAGATAAAAGCTCCTTGGTGTTTAAATGGAAACGTGCTTGTGTATCGACTTGCGGTGTTACTTTAACCTTTTACGGAGAGCTCTTGCATTGATATTTGTTCCTTGATATACGGGGAAAGTTTAATGTAAGATAAGCTGGACTTATTTCGCATTTGTAACAGTTTTTCCTTTAACCATGGCCTGGTGGGGTACTGGTGGCAGTATTAAAACTTCATTTATGGAAAAAAATTAGAAAAATTACTATTTAAACGTTGGAATTACATCGACATCTTTTTCGAGGCAATTATGCCACACGCACTCTTTCGTATGGCTTGGACCACATCACTATCACTTCGGGTTGTTTCAACTAAATGATTCAAACTTTCTTGCTGCATTCCTAAAAATTCTTTTATGTGCAGTAGCGACGCCGAGTCGATACTGTATCTAGTGGTTGCGCCCCGAATGTCGTTTTCAGCCTTGCGTAACCGAATCTGAGATAGAAGCTCATTTAACCGTCCTTTAAACTGAGTCGGTGAGTTGAAGTCTTCGTCAATTTTTTCTAGCTGTTCTTTCAATTGCTCTTCTTCAGCTTGAATAGTCATTCCTTGCTTTCGCATCATTTCTTGTCGACAAATAACCTGTAACGAAACAGGAATATCAATGTCCTCAAACTATAGAATCTAAAAAAATTGACTTATCAGATTTGAAAGAGTTTATAGTTCGTAAATCGTGTTAAACAAGAAAAATGTGAAACTTACGGCAAGAGCTCGATGAGCCAGTTCCGCGTGCTTTCGACGCAACTGGGTAAGTTCTGCTGATACGTTCGAATGCCGCTGTTGCAGCTTGCTAATTTCGTCTGAGATCAGGTGAATGCGCTCGTGGTGTTGTTTTGTTTCACTCTGAAAAGGTAAATGCACTAACATTAAAACATGAGTTGACATATATTCTAACGCTTTCTTTGTTAAACGCTAGTTTATTACCTTCTGTCCTTCAATACGATCTTTCAGCGCATTCATACCAAGCATTGGAATCTGGTATCATTATGGAAGGATCTGGATTATCTTCTTGAGCTTTCCTCCACACTCTGGGATCAATTCCTACGGCAAAAATTCGCATGTTAGAACTATTTAGTAAATTCATCTTAAACCATATAATGTAGCTTGGAATCAAGTATTTGGGAACTACTTGAAGAACCGAGTTACCTTCGGGTGGATTGTCAAGATAATGCTGCATCTGTTCTGGACTGGGCCGGACTTTGGCAAAGATTTTATCAACTGCTAAATTATCTAACTGTGATTTCATGTGAGGCTGTGTTAAATGGCCAACCATGTCTGTTGCAGGGATACGGCGCATAGTATTTTTATCTTCAGCATGAAAAACTATTTGGGTCAACTCTTCACTAATAGCTTTCATTCCAGTAATTTTAAACATAATATGAGGTCGAGCAACCATCATTTGTAAAGTGTTGATAACATTGGATTCTTCAGCTTCTACCTTTGCTTGGGGTTTTTTCACTGTCATAACTATATTTCCATCCTCATTGCTGTCCGTAAATATATACGCATAACCAACAGCTTTGAATCTATAAAAAGGATTGGACGGCGTATATGTCACAGGAGGAAATCCTTGAGAATAGTAGCCTTTCCCACAGCCCCAGCAAGCTTGAAGGTAGTTTAGTTTTGCCAAAATATTGTCTCTCTCATCTCCAAATTTGCACACTTGGAAAATTGACTGCTGTAAAGCTTGATTTTCATCAATCTGCGGTCCCTGAAGCTGTTGCTGTTGTTGTTGCTGCTGCATTTGTCCAAAGTTTCCTAAACCAAATCCTGTACCAGTGTTGCCTATTGCACAGATTAATTTTGTTGTTTCATTAATGCCTTCACGAATAATTTTCACAAGTAATAGCCCAGCATCCATTCCAGGAAAAAAACTTACTGCTGAAACCTCCAAAGGAAGGCAAAGTGGTCGATGCATTAGGCTGACCAAATGGAGTTGAAAACGAGAATCCTGCAAACATAACCTTGTCTATGATTTTCTGTCACATCGTCAATTGTTTACTACAACAATCACAATACGATTACAGATTTTATTGCCAGTATAAGGACCAGCGTACTTACCTGATGATGATGTAGTCGCCGGAGCAGCTCCGAACTGACTAAATGACGTGGTAGGTTGGGAAAAGCTAAAACCTGAAATATAAAAAAAATGAACTTAATTTATCTTAAAACACCTTCACCGTGATGACTGATGCGTCTGTTCAAACCTGAACCCGCAGTGGTGGTAGTAGCAGTTGATCCAAAACTGCCGAAGCCGCTAAATCCTCCAAAGCCTGTGCCACTGGTCGCAGTGGTAGTTTGAGGTTGACCAAAGGAAAAAGCTAAAGAAGAAAAAAGTTGCATCATGCGTCAAGCATTTTCCCTGCAGAAACCTGGAAGGAATATTGATTTGAACGACATTTCAATTTCTGTTAACCTGTGGCTGGCGCTGAAGTTGTAGTGGCACCAAACGCAGTANAAACCTGGAAGGAATATTGATTTGAACGACATTTCAATTTCTGTTAACCTGTGGCTGGCGCTGAAGTTGTAGTGGCACCAAACGCAGTACCGAAGGATGGAGCTGAAGAAGTTGTGGTCCCAAACGCCGTACCGAAGGATGGAGCCGATGTAGTAGTAGTTCCAAACGCAGATCCAAATGAAGGTGCTGCAGTCGCAGTTTGCTGACCAAAGGAGAACCCTGGTGAAATTGAAACGTCGTGTCGTAATTATCGTTATGGATATAGATATGCTATCTGCGGTACGCTTTCTATTAAATTAACTCTTCCGTGTTATCATTACAAAATTTACCTCCTGTGGCAGTTGGTGCTTGGCTTGCCGCAGTGGAACCAAATGTTCCAAATGTTGATGATCCTGACGGCTGACCAAAAGTAGTCTGACCTCCAAAAACTGATCCAGCAGCAGGTTGCCCAAATCCTGTTGTGTTGGCAGGAGGTTGCCCAAATCCTGTTGTATTGGCAGCAGGTTGCCCAAATCCTGTCGTGCTCGCTGCAGGTTGTCCGAATGTCGTGGAGCCCGCCGCAGGCTGGCCAAAGGAGAAACCTAGGCCAAATAGGACGACCATCAAGCCAAAGATTAGTTATAGTTCAAAATATCTTCTAAATTCAAAGCAAGAACAGTAATTGTTTTACCTGTGCCAGTTGCGGGCTGCTGAGCTTGAGTAGAGCCGAACGAAAACATTTTTTATTCAATAAATAAGACCACTGCGTTAAGTCAATAATTAAATTTAGCCAGTAAGGTCGTTCAAAAAACACGTGTACAATACCCTAAGGAACATTTGCGATTCAGTAATAAATCAATTAACTATGCAACTGAATTTTATTTATAATCCACTTCACCGGCTCGCAATGGTCGCAATTCATTACTCATTGAATCGAGAGTGAGATAAAAAAATGTATGAGCTGAATTTCCTGACCGACGCAGCGACCTCCGAAACCGCCTGAACTGGTTCTAAAATTTATGACCGACGAAAAGAACTTCTTTGGTACATTTTAGACGTTTAAATTTTACGACGACAAATTTAATACGATTTCGTTCGACTCGTCTCCGGTCAACAATTATATATATATATATATATATTATTTTATACATATATATACAGGTATTAATTTGTGCAAGTGACAAAGTTTGATCCGATGTCAAGCACTGCAGGTGTGTTTAGTGTAACCTTTATATATTAGTTCAAGTTGGTTGCGTTTTTTTTGTTTCTTAGTCCATAAGTCTATATTTAAATATCGGTACATAGGCACAGCTTCTGCAGAAAAGTTTTAAAAAAAGAATGCATTAAATGTGTTAAGCATCTTAATTTGGGAAGGTAAGACGTTCATTCATTCAGGATTCAATTCTTGAAAATAGTTTCTTGTCTTAATGTGATGCGATCATTGCATTTTCTGTATTTTATGTGTTTTTTGAAGGTGACGAATTACGGACAGAAAAATGCAATACCATGAACAGTACAAAGAGGAGAAAGTCAGCTTCGTTGTATCCGAGAATGGGACCACCTCGATAGATGTTTTAGCAGTTTTGATGTCGTCATCAGTTACACCGGCTCTGAGCCTTCTAATATTGCCATGGTTACTTCCGGCTCACTTCACGGTCCAGAAAGACATTGATCTCATGACGTTTCGGTTCGTCAGATTCTTGATTGAATTCCCTATTGTGGCCATCTTGAACTTGTTGGTGATAACCCTGTTCGCATCTCCGGATTCAAGAGATAGTGATTCATCTGTATTAGTCTATGTCATCCTTACACTTTTGTGCTTCTTGATTCTAACTGTGAATCATACTTTGACAAGACCCAAGTGGGCTTGTTTCAAAAAGCAATGGAGTTGGTTAATGGATCAACGAATTGGATGGGAAAACGAAGAGGCAGTAGCTTCTCCATGTTTGAGCAAATATCCCTTCCTGCACAACTTCCGTGGTCTACTCTTTTACTTGACTGTACTTAGTATTTTAGCTGTTGACTTCAAGATTTTTCCGAGAAGGCATGCGAAAACTAAGATTTTCGGAGTTAGTTTGATGGACTGTGGCACTGCTAGCTTTGTTCTGGCGAATGGAATCGTGTCTCCAGAAGCGAAGCATAGAAAGTCTAGTATCAAAAAGGCTGTTGTGGGCAGTATACCTTTGGTGATTTTGGGATTAGCTCGTGCCTTAGCTGTGAAAGGTACGTAACTTATTTTCAATCCACTATGTAGTTCCAACTTCAAAAGTCAGGTATCTAATGATAAGAATAAACTTGATTTTTTGCAGCTACGGATTACCATGAGATTGTAGAAGAATATGGAGTTCACTGGAACTTTTTTCTGACCCTTGCTAGTGTGAAAATACTAAGTGCTGTGATTTTTGCAATTAATGACACCAGAGCAGCTGGAAAGCTTTGCGTGATTGTCACCATCATTTATCAGCTCCTGCTTACCAGCGGTAACTTGCAAGATGGATACCTACTGAATGAAAAAATTTCACGAAGTCAAAATTTCATGAATGCGAATCGGGAAGGAATCTTCTCGGCTTTTGGTTACCTTGCAGTGTTTTGCGGCAGTGCCTATGTTGGTCAAATTCTGTATGGTACAAATCGTCGAACAATTGGAGAGTGGTTAAGTTATGTGTTGAGAAACGTGAAAATCTCTATGTTACTGTGGCTTATATACAACGCATGCCTGATCGCTGGAATCCAGCCTTGTCGTCGAGTAGCCAACGCTGCTTATATTGTCTGGATATTGGCTGTTGATGTAACTTTGTTATCATTCGCCACCGGTGCAATGATCTTTTTGTCAATGGGCCAAAGCCTTGGAATTTTACATGGTCCGATGATTTCTTATCACCTCAATGTCAGAAACGAACGTTCATGCGACCAGAAGAAAGAAGCTGCAGAAGAAGAGCAGCAGATGTTAAACAATGACCAGGCTTTGCAAGCTCTGAGTGAAATTGGCGAAGAAATTAATCGATTAAGTGTCGACAGCAACAAAGTCACTAGCGTAGAAGATCGGCGTGAACAATTGGATAAAATCCTAAAATCTGAAACTAAGTTGAAAAAGTTGGATGAACTCTTAAGGAAACAGCAGGATCCAAAGAAGGGGAATTCAGACGATAGTGACAAATTCAAAGCACTTCCAAATCTTGTTCAATCGTCGATTCTATACGAAGCCGTTTGTTATAACGGTCTCACCGTGTTTTTGTTCAGTAATCTATTAACTGGACTGGTCAATCATACGATTAATACAGTCCATGCCAGCACAATTGCATCCACAGTTTACATGATAGCGTATACATTTGTGATATATTCCGTCAGCGTCGTACTGTATGCATTTCAAATCCAACTTAAGTGGTGGTAAAGTTGACTTCACTCATGTTAATGCTTTAATGCTATTAATTCACTTTAATGCTTAAGCATCTTTCCAATTCTATTGATTTGAATGAGCCACAAGAAACGAAGAAACGGCAGTAATTACGAAAAGTTTTGTACAAACTTATCACGTGTTCATCTAGTCGTTGCTGAAAGCATGAGCTGGTCATATTTCTGACAAAATATGGGTCTGTTAAACCTTATGTGAGCTCTATTAGGATAATTCGTACACTAGCTGGATTCCATTTAAATGTAGAGGCTGTGTCAGGGGTGTATTGGACTGACTTTAAAGAAAACTTTATCATTGAAGTACGAGCTACGGTACGGGGCATTAGCAACCAAGATCGGATTTTAGCTTTCACAAAGTTTTTCTTTGTATTTGCTGCGGTTGTATCCAAGACCTTTCTTGGATCATCGTCATCATGCTAGTAAGAGCGTGATTGAGTTATCCGCTATGATGTTTGTAGCCGTGAGAATCACAGCCTTGTCAATGAAACCGTAGGGTCCCAAGATAGCTCGAATCGGTCGGAGACATCGAATGTTTCGCTGGTCAATGGCCGGATCGCGCTTCCACTTCTCCAGGACCTGGCTTCCTTGGCTCTGGACCAGAGCACCACAGTAGCATATTGAGCACAGAATCCCGTAAGCGACCAACCCAACACTGGTAAGGAGGAGAGAGTTCACGCCACTGAATTTGATGGCACCGACAAGACTAAAAGTGCTCAGAATGATAAGAATGTTTTCTGAGTATGGAAACAAGAAGTAATTAATCGATTCATCCATCCTGTTGAGCAGTAACCGGATTTCATTGTATCGACGGATGTTGGTTCTGCATTCTGCTCTTGTTTTCATGGCCCTGAAAAAAGGCAACTTTTCCCTTCACATCTTTCCACGCTTCAGCCAAGGCTGTTTGTTGCG
>VRMD01003641.1:0-10530 GCA_009872375.1 Sminthurides bifidus | reverse complement strand
CTTGATTGCAGGTTTACTCCGCACCTGTATTTGCACTTGTTGACGCTTGAATCAGTAAGTATGATCAAAACTTAGCTTCACAATCTCATACTCGTTTAACACGACACTGAATAGGGATTGGCAGTACTGCTTGTTGCCTAGACTAGACACTAAAAGTCTTCAGCAAAAACATACACTATTCGGTCAGATGTCACTGGATCACTCGATGCTTTCACTTCAAATGGCTGGAATTCAGTTAGGAATTTTCCCCACTCTTGTCCAGTTTACCTGATCCTGAGTTTCGTTACTGGACCTGTGAATATAAAAAATATGAATCAAGTCACAACAGTGTTTAATCGACGTTGAGCCACTTTTCTGGTTCCTCATGTCACCTAATTTAAGGTAGATCTGGATACGTGTCTCCCATACCATGCGGTATACATGTAACATGTATTACATACCATGCTATCAAGTTTAAAAATCTAAAAACTTTGATCTGGTGGTCTACCCTAACATTAACAGGATTGAGTCTGACGGGAGATCGTCTCATTGCACAGTGTAGATGTTAATTTTACATGGATAAGGCCACATGGTAAAAGCAAAGGCAGGAATACAGAAGGAGGGGGTATAGAAAAGGTAATTAAGAAGCTGTGAAGTGAAGTGTCTACGGCTTTGAAGTTTCTTCAAGTAGCTGTGTGATGTGTGCTCCGGTTCTTGAGTCTGTTTATAAGATATTGGTTTGTTCGAAGGTCGGGATGTGGTCAGGAAACGTATCGCCTTCTCAGGCGTAGTTATACCCAACGTTTACACAAACCACAAGACGAAACCAAGCAACACTAACTTATACCCGCTCTTTTTATCACAAACTGATTAAAGTGGTTCTCCTGACTGCCCTCAAACTCATGCTCAAATAAGTGAAAAAGGTAAAAGACGGGGACGGAACATAGTACGAGTATTGGAGAGCAAACACACAGGAATGAGTCTCGTAATAAGTTTGCCCATTACTGACTGACTTGAGAGAGAAAATATCTCTGCTCCAACAACTATATAGGAAAATAGGAGCGTTAAGCACTTCATTTTTATCCCCAAAACCGCAATTCAGCCCGCACTAAAGACAAAATTCCCCTTGAATTCAAACACCAAATCATGGAATACTTAAAGAAGTTTCCGTGCGGTTAACCACCAGAGAGCCGTCGTGCCTAATGCATAAGTCTCTGACGCTCATTCTCCGGCCCTGGCTGTTCTACATGTATACATATCGCAGTAACGAGTATTTCCATCATCTTTGCAGTTTTTGCAGAGCGAAAATTCCTACTTGGTATCCGTATGTACCGGCACGTCCCACCATCAAGTTATGGAGCAAAGGCTACCGTTGCATATTTCGAGTCATGGACTTTTTGCACAACGCCAAGAATTTGCAAACCGGGTCCATGTACAAGTAACCTTGTAACCAAATCGGCTACTGTGAATAACATCTTGTTTGATGCATGTGAGCAGATCATGAAGGCACACTGCCAAACGCTTGCATTGCAGTCAAGTGCTCAGACACAACAAAGTCGTAATGCTCATGTTCCTTAGCAATTTTAACCAACATGACTGGGTTCTCACCCATAGCGCAAGTCTACTCTAAAATAGCGTCGGAGAACCAAGCGATAAACACTTTGAAGCTTGAAATGTTTTCGACGGAGGAGCGTATCTCAAGTTGATACTTTCTCCTTTGTGAAAAAATAAGGAAAACGGAACGACAGTTTTAGTATCGCGCCCGAGCAAATATTTAAACGGCTATTATTGATATTTGTTTAGCGCTGAGTAAACCTCATAATCTTAAAACCTTTGCAGCTTTTGTCATCACGGCTCCATAGTCAAGAAAAACGGACAGACGAGAAACTTTATTTTTAATTTCTGTACACAAACCAATAGTCATCATCAACGACTCCATGACAAATCAGGCTTTGTCGAACTTGTTTCAAGTCTCTGTCAGATTCGAGTGCAAGCTTTACCGATGAGTTGAGTTCCTTCCTAATGTGATACAAGTTCGGGGAAACAAGTCGTATTTCTTTTACTAATCCTGAAATAACCGGATAGCCTAACCGAAGTGTTGCTGGAACATGATCGTATTGAATCAGGCAATATTTTTGACCTACAAATCTTTCTGATACATCTTCTTACAGTTGGCCTCTTGTATTTATTTTTCCTATCAAGGAACTGCTAGTTAAAACTTATACTCATTGATTCCAAGTAAGGGACTCCGCAAAAGTTTTAATTATTTGATGATTCTTCGTAGGTTCAATATCTCATCCGAACAAGAAAAGGATGAATTCATGCATGCAATTCACGGGTCCTACAAGAATTTTTTCAGTTCCACACGGCGGTAGATTGCGTGTTACCTTTTGTCTCCATTTAAATGTTACACCAGTTCAAGATATGATTCTGGTGCATTCACCATTCAGCCATCTTTGTTCGTTCTACAAAATGCACAAGGAAGAAAAAAACTTTGTCACCGCATGCATGTATCCAAGTACTTATAACGTAAGGACTAGTGCTTTGAACTGAACGAGGTGCTCAGCCTGAGGTCACAATTTGTTCGGAAAAATGTACATATTTTTACGGATCAGCGTTAGCGTAACGTTAGTTCAAGTGACTGACTGCCGCCACGCTGAAACTTGGTTTCGGCCTAGCATGTAACATGTGTGAGTGCATACTACACTGGTGTCGGAAGGAGAGAAAATGGTCGCATGGGTGACTGGTCAAGCGGATCCTTCGTGCTCCATCCTAGGCGGCGATGAATCTGTTTACATAATACTTGAGTCACACTCTAGTGCCGATGACAGATTTTTTATCTCCTGCTCTCCGCCGCGCTACTCATCTTCCTTCAAAATGATTTCCTCTCACGGAAGACGCTCGCCAGTCCAACCATAACTACTTTTCCCTAAAAAGCCAACTTTTTTTCTACTTCCATGCCCTGACAAACGTACACAGTAGCCACCTAAGCAGCTATTACGTATTACGGCTTCGTTGCTTTTACCACGGCCAAATTCTCACAGCTCTGTGACGTCTGTCCAGGGTGCATGTCTCTAAGAACTTGGCTTAAGAAAAGTGACAAAATAATGGAGGAATGAGTGCTTCTAATTCGAAAAATCTCACGAATTAAGCAACAAGCAGGAGGTCCCCACACACGTAAGAGGAACATGCTACATGCCATTTCTTTGACCCCAAATTTCCCCATTATCAAAACCCAGTTGCATAACTCTCAATGAGTGCATCCTAAGCGAACCGTGTTCTCTAATGTTGCTATTCAAACGAAGTACTAGACTAGACTAGACAATGCCAATTAAGATATGCCATGCTGTTTTGCAACACATCTGAACTTGGTTTTTAGAACAGCGTGGCCAAAGTAATTACCGGCGGCGATAAAAGAGCGGAAAGGAGCATTGCAACGTTTCTGGCCCCGCAACGTGAATGCAATCCAGCCATTCCCATCCGTCGTGGAATGGACCGAGAATCGAGACTCGAGAGTAATGAAGACCGGATCTACGCATATTGGATTTTCCTTGGTTCATTCCTGCGGAGAAACTATAAAAAGGAGCCCTTGTTCTCACACTAAAGTAGCCGTGACACATGACTTGACTGCATGATCACCATGGAAATTCCAATTCACCAATAGCAACAGGCAATAGCTCAAGAACCCTGGGATTAATGTGCAGTTTCTGCAGTTTGCATTCATCGCTCCACGACATGTAAATCGTATGGCTTTAGTGTCTGTCAAACATTTCAACCTCCTCGTATAACAAGGCAGATGCTATTCATATTCACCACCTCCTTCCGTGACGTGCCAATTAGTAATTGTTCAATCACAGGTGTTGCATGCGCTGTGACCAGCATATCGAATGGTGCTTTGTAGTAAAATTTATCAAATTTAAATCAAGTCATCTCCTCCTCTAACAATAGAGATTTATTGCTCATTTACATGAAACCCGCAATCATCCTCATCGCAATTCAACCACCTGTCCCTCGTCCTTGTCCTGGGAGTACGGTGTGAATCTAATATTCACGATACCTACTTAGCATTAACAGTAGCACTGGTCCTTGTCCCGCTATGAATAATTTTCCATCGATGCACTTCCACACTTTCATCAATGGATTGAATGTACCTATTCACACAACCTATCCTCAGCATCGGTCGGATTGAACGTAACCATCAACACAACTTATCCTCAGCATCGGTCGGATTTCGCAGGTAAAGCAATTAAACACCTCATGGAAAAAAACCGGCAGGACCTCAACCTCAGCGCAGAGGCTCGAACCTCATCCACCGACTTGGAAGAAAGGAAAGAGGCTAATAAGTTTATTAAGTGCGGACTGAAACTTTAACACGCTTTGAGAAAATAATTACAGAGGTGATTAACACAAGTGCTAATTGGGCCTCCCGCTTGGTTGATTTCGCATTAGTGAAATGTGCCTGATAACCCCTTGGTTGATCCCAGCGGAGATACGGGCCGTTGAAAGAGAACTTTTACACGAGTTGTGCGAGCGAGCCAAGCCGTCTACTTTATTGCAGAAAGCAATGCTATGAATTACATTGTACATACTACGTGTACTACTAAAAAATCTACACGGCATGTTAACAATTGCATTGCATGGAAACCACAAGGTAATTGCACAAAGCATAACGACAGGCCCGTAGGCACCAGGCATGCGAAGCATATTGAGGCGAGGCAGATGAGGAACAAGCCATTTACACAGGTAGATAATAACCGGAAGAGGGCTACATTTTAATTATCAGTGTTTAAAAGATGATGAGGATAAGCGCTTTTTTGTTACTCATTTTCTTGTTCACAGTCGTGTCGTCGTGTTTGAAAGATTTCATGCGCTGTCGAGGGAAAATACAGACCGGAGAGTTGATCTGCACAAGCTGCCTACCTGTCGCTAAGGCTTTAGCTTAGCTCACCTGAGAGAGATTCACCTGAGTGCATTTGATGAAGCACGGAGCTTGTGCTTCAGCTCCACATGCACGCAAACACTATGGAGAGAAAAGACTCTCACACTTGACATTCTATTGAGCCACTCGCGGTCGGCTGCTTATCGTGAATCAGGATGTTCCCAGGTAAGTTGAGCTTAATGTAGCTCCTCGCTCTTGCATGTGGTGGTTCGTGTAAATGCCTGAGCAGAGGTAAATTGTAAATTGCACCTCGGCTTGAGCTGTTGTAGGTAAACTGCTCTTGCTTTATGTTCTTGTTCCACCCTCTGCTTGTTCTATTACCTGTGCGTGATTCCAACACAAACATTGTTTGCAGTTCGTACGAAACTACCATTATTACCACAGTCATTTAATTCATCCGCCTCTCCTCCATCGCCCAGTCAGCCAGCTTAAAGCTTAAACTCCATCGTCTTTTCCGACTACAAGCCTACCTGTCCCAGACTGCCGGCCATGTTTTCCTGTTTACAAACACGCATTCAATGAGGTTCAAATTTGCAGGTGGAAAATTTGTGGAAATAATTCGCTAATTTGATACATAAGAGCAGAGCAGTGATGTGCGACGAAAAGAATGGCCACTTTTACCATTTGTATGCAACCGCCATGCTGTTCTTGACTACTCTTCAGTCTTGAGCGAATTATCCCTCAGTCAGCACTCAATTAGGCTCAAGCCACTGCCGACGATGGGGACAGGCAACGAAGGAGAGCAACAATAGGAAAAACAACTTGCAATTCCCACACTCATTTTGGCGTCACCGCCGCTACTAATGTCACACACAGGTGGGATTTGCAGAAAAATGCTCATTTTCCATCAATGTCACAATGAATCACAATAGTAAAAGCAACAGCAAATAATGGTTTTTAGCATCGCAGCTCATCAACACTAGTAATTGTTTATGCAGAGGGGCGGGGGCAAGACCTTGACCAAGAGGAAAGAAGATGTGCGATGCTATACGTAATGACAGCGAGGATGAGAGCGAAATGAAATTTGCCCAATTTGTAAGCAGATCCTGTCGCGCTGCACGCGATTTCAGGTGAATAAATCAAGCATAAAGTAGAACGTTGGAGTACATGAAATGCGACGATGAGGAGAACAAGGAGCCGTGACAATAAATGTATCCGCTGTGAATGATCCTACTCCACAGTCACAGCTACCCGACATCAAACAGTAACACAAGAAACAGAGCTGAATTGCTAATCAGGCAAATTATTCACGATGGTTATGCCAACTCCTTGTACTGTTTCACGGAATATTTGATGGGAGACAGAGCGAGTAATGGTGAAGTAGAAGTACAATGCTGTGAATTGTCGCCTGTTTCTCTCTGTATCGTTTCTTGTGCCTTATCCCCTGCCTTCTTGCTTGGTTCGTTTCCTTTGTCATGAGCTGCTCCTGTTATCCTTATTCAATAGCTGACGCTTAGATTACCACTCACATGTACGTTTTTGGAATTTCATATGACTCATTGCATTAACCATGAGAGGACACACATGTGACAAATTGGCAAACGCCTCTGTTCTACGCTACTGTGCCGTTCTCTCAGTAACAATGAAAGCAAGTGGATTAAGCAAATGGATTCTTCCTTGGTGTTTTTTTATCGGTGTCGTTAGTGCCAATTTGAGTTAATTTCGTCCGAGTACAACAGCTCTACGATTACCTGATGAGGAAAATTGCTCATGGGGTACAAGCCCTAAGCCCTCCTGATGCTATGCTGCTATTGGGTGTTATTTGTTCATCGGGTTGTGTATCAAAGCTGATCAAGATTTAAAACCAAGTAGCAACTGTTCATGATTCATGCTTTGGTAAATCAAAACCTCAAACTGTATTGAACAGAGTAATGTAAACATGACCGGGAAGCGATTTACCGCATCGTAAATACAAACTGGTAAAAAACAAGCATTTCAGCTAATAATCAACCGAGTCAAGACCCCATACGTGCCACTTAATTACTCAGTTTGAAATCCTGGTGGAGAAATCCAGCACGCTTTCGCCACAAAAAATGCCAAAACCAACTGTTCAATTAGACATGTACACCAACCTGTGCAACGTGTAGAGGGAATGTATCGGCTACTTGCCATCGGAGGAAAAAATCGCTTCTTGGTCATGTTAAAGCAGTGGCATCAACACCAAGAAACACGTACGAACTCGGCTCTTACTTTTTATCAGGGTTGAGCTCAGGGCTCAACATCATGATTTGCTTTTTTGGCTAGTTATCAAAGCTGGATGAGTGGAGGAGATTTAAGGAGCTGAAGTGTAATAAAAACTACAAATTGCATTAACCCTATTATTCTGCTGTCGCTGCCGCTCGAGCTTCATGTACATTAGGTAGCGTCGACCTTATAAAATCGATACCGATGATGATGAGGAAGGAAAGGGATGTTTTCCCCTTCGTGCCTCCACTAATGCACATATGTACTGCTACTTCTCTTGTTTACAGAGTTTGTAACAGGCCTTTCTGTGGGCACGACAGTTTGTAATATGAGCCGGAGCGCAAACAATAAAACAAAGGCGTCACCTCAACATAAATATCGAATTTGTAACACGTAACTGAAAACTCGGCTTTGTCAGCTAAAGCTCCTTGCCGTAAATTAGCCAGACGGCCAAAGCGCAAAGCCGGCTAAAAATTTGTTGCCTGGAAACTGTCGTCCACTCCTCCCCTCCCCTAGTCGCAACGTTTAATGCGAGGCGATTCGATCAGCTGACTTGACTATGATTGTGAAAATGGAAATGGACAGATTTAAGTGCTACTACCCAAAGTGAATGGTATCCAAATTTGTTTGCACACGAATTCAATTTTCACACAAGCACCACATGACTGATTTCATGCTTGGCCTGCCACCAATTCTTCAATCGTAGCCAATAATGCAACAATGTTTGAATGAAAATCGTACTAGGATCAGCTCCTACAGGTGCGAGCATGCTGGTAAGCAATCTGTGTAAAGAAAATTGGCAAAATGCAAAGCAACAAGCCGCGAATTAGCTAATCAGGAGGCAAAAAGTAGCAACAATGAGAATGAAAGGTGTGATATAAGCAGATATAAGGAAGCAATTGCTTCTTATAATTTAAGCCTTTACAAGTCTATGTATTCGCTAGGTAGCTGAAAGAGCCGCAGGTTGATTGTCAGGTGATTGTCAGTCGAGAGGTAATTATTACGTTCGTGTGGCTTGACTGGCATGAGTATTTTCTGATACCTGTGTATAGGAGCTTACGGCGGCATGTTTTCCACCAACAAGGCAAAATAGTACTGGCTTTTATCCGCCATCCACTCAGACCTGATTTGAGCGTGTGCAAAGATCAGAGAAGGAAAAAAATAAGGATAAGAAGGATTGAGCGAAAACGTATTTTGTGGCGCTCCCACAGAAAAACTAATTAAATCTTAAATAGAAACTTTGGTTTTTGCTTGCGATTCCTTCTTCCTTTGATCTAAATCCTACGGTTTGTGATACACAGACGGACAGAGAGGGAGGGAGAGAGATCTTGTTAATTTATTTTCCTACGTAGGTGTGTGGAACAACTGGAGGCTAATTTTAAAAGATAATTAAATAATCCACGAGTAACTGTACTGCCTTACCGGCATTAGACTATCCAACAGGGATTGTTTCAAGTTACAAGTTGCAAAGCAATTGCTCATTGGTCGCTCACAAATCTTGCACTGCAGTGCCTTTGATCAAAACATCGATTGCGAGTTTAATGAAGCAATCTTTGCACACTGTCAATCACTCACCGTGGTAATTTCCAATTAAAAACAGGAGTAGTTTTGTTTTTTTATTCAATCGGTTTCTCCTTTCCTTGTTGTCACACAACACTTGGTGGAAAATCACGTCGTTTTTCAACCAATGGAACTGATTCCAAGAAAACTTGTCAATTAGCCGGTGAAAACCGGGTAATGCGACGGTCAAAGGTGACAAGAAATTGGCACTTTTCCAATGCCCTCGGGCAAAGCCTCAGGTCAGAAAATCCACAGTGGGGTCTGAACTAGCCTTGTTACTACACGAAGAGGAGGGGGTCGTGGCAACAATTGCGATTTTCAATCACGTGATTCACAGGTCACAAGAGCGTGGACTCACACTCTCGAGATGCACCTCGGCAGGAAGTAAGAACGAGACTGAGGAGACGCGTTGACTTGAAGGGTAAAAGCACGGCGAAAGGAGAGATGAGGAGGAGGAGATTATTTGAAAAGGCAGACCACCGCCGTCTGGCTGCTTGTTCTTCGTTTACGAGAACAGGACGACGGACGGTAGTAGCGATTGAGAGGAAGGAACGACGAAGGCTGTTGGAAGCGGAGCAGAGCAATCCTGTAATACAAATGTAGGGAAGGAAAGAAACACGAAGAGCGAGGGCAGGCTAACGAGCAGGGAACGAATTTAGTAGCGGTGTTACACGAAATCCTCACTCCTGCCAACAGCTATGGAGGAGTTGTAGTGAATGAATCCGTTTTGGTAACTTACCGCAGACAGTGCGGAGAGACATTTTACTCCAAGCGGCAGTAAAAGACGAGATGGTAAACGCTAAAAGCCCACAGATTTGTTCTAACTTATTGCTTTGGAATGAGCTTCTGTCTCTTTGCCCTCCTTGTTTTATGCGCGACTTTGTACTCTAATGTGAATGACAAGCTGGTAAATTAACTGTGGCAAAAGTTGCCGTTACAAAATCCCAACTGCCGTCAACCAAGGACGGCAGTTAGGTGACTTGTTCACTTGTTGTTCAAGAATACAAAGAATTTTGACGGTGACATGGTTGCCATGGTGACCGAATGCCAGGCGGCCGTAGCAGGTACGCGCGGAGCGCGTACCTTTCTCCTGTCTTGCTTTCTCCGCGTGTGAATGCACAGATTAGCGAATGTGCTTCACTTGATGATCAATTCACACGTACTGCGGCATGGTTAGCACAGCACTTGGTGCGAATGCGATACTTGGGAAAACAAATGACTTTTAAAAATGGCCATGACTACTGACGGAGGTATTGAACAGCAGAGGGTCATAGATTATTGAAGGGTGGAAAAATTCGCTGACCATAAATCAATTGAAGGGGGCGTGACGGCCCGCACGTGTGTATATAATTTTATATGCGTGTCCTTATAACGACATGAGGGAAAGCTGAGAAAAGTTTCCAGCCACCTCCCCCACTCCTGCATCGGACGAATGCCAGGCGGAGAAAGCAGTCGGTTGCATTGCAGGCGATCTAATTCGAATGAAAAAGTCCTTGGAATCCATTCATTGTATCAGTTCCCTTTCCCGGGTGTTTTGCTCGGAGAAAAAAATACGTCATTTGTATTTGTACTCAGCTCGCATCCACCGCACTGCTGGGAGCTAATGGGCCGGTATTGTCCCTTGCTTTCCCTGTCATTGTGTGTTGGACAGAATAGTCGTCGGTGGTGGAGATGGAAGCGGCAGCTACTGTTGTACTTGCCATTGCTTGCATTTGCAATGAGCCTCGGCGCTCTCGCGTACCGTGTCTTTCTCCGTGTTAAAGAAGATTGCATGTAAACTGTTTAGCTGGGTGACTGAGCAGGGTTTAGCCGGGACTGTGTATCAGGCCGGCTTTACTTTAGGCCATGTATGCTGAGCTGGGATGGGA
>VRMD01003640.1:0-10531 GCA_009872375.1 Sminthurides bifidus | reverse complement strand
CTGAGAACGGCGAGGTACGGGGAAAATCCCTCAGGTGACATGTAGATGATCATTGGGAGGGCATGAAAGAAGTGAAGAAGCTGATGTATTACGTATGATGGAAATGGAGAGAATACACACAATTACACCAAGGCAACACTCGGATTACATGGGCCACAAACTAATGATCTTTCAGTGAAGAAACCTCGAATGACCTCTGACACAAGTTGCGGCTTCCATGGCTTCTGTACCACTCTCTCCGTGGGAGGGTGAACTCATCCTCCAGCCGGGCACAGGTGCTATCACCCAGGTTTCACGCTTCAAACTTGAAAGCCTAGCAGACGTAAGATGTGAATTGAATTGTTCCACCGCTCTTGTAATTAATTGGATCTGTCCAGCTGCCCAAAGAAAATTAATGGAATACGCAACCTTTGTGTCAGCACTCAACCAGCCTCTGTCAATTTAACTCTGGTCAGGTTACCACCTCGTGTACATAGCTAATGTCATTAGTTTTCGGACTAATCATCCCCTGAATGAAAAGATGAGCTTGTATCTCTCCACAAAGTCAAATATTAGCAAACGCCTGTTTCCAGCGTTCCTATCCTCAGTCTGTTCGTCTGTTCGTCACATCTGGTTTTTTTTGGAGAAAACTTGAGGAAATGACAAGGCTGAAGTGAATTGGACGAGCTATATCAGTGACGAGTTTTACCGCTCCTTTTTCCTCCCTTTGAAAAATTAGCACTGACAATCCCGACAGGTCAGTGCTGTCGGATTTACATACTCGGCTTCCGTTTCGTAATAATGCTGCGGCTAAAAACAAATGCCTTGGGCCACAGCGGATGATAGCCTTTTGGGTGGCCACAAGTCGAGGAGTGCATGCGGCGTGTGCCCTGCCTCCGTGTGCCGTTCAATTGCCTATTAGCCCACATTTAACAACTGCCACTGTGGTGCTGGCTGCTGACATGCAAGACTGAAGTAACCAGGAAATTAGGCTTCTGAATGAAGAAACAAGCCTTGTCCTGCTTTTTTGCATAGCGACTTGCAGCAAGGATGCGGCAGTTCGTCTTCCAAATCGGCTAGACAAAATGACATGGTTTCAACCTTCTGACAGAGGTTCGCGTGAAGATAATTTGTTGCAGATTATTTACTGATGTGGAAGGGAAATATCGGGTTATCAGCCACAACAAGGAGCATTAACATCTGCCTTGTTCGTTATCGCACACGTCCGCCGTTACGTGTTAATATAGTCGTTCCGCTCAATTGTCCTGTAAACGTTTTCAAGTGAGCTCAAATCGAGTAAATTGCAACATGTACCGAATGCTCAGCGGATTGCTGCTAGCATGCAATCAGGGATTCTTACTTATTCATAGTGGTGTAAGACAACGGAAAGGTGGATCTGTGCACCTCTCATGTAACCCATGTTCTTCTCGTTCTTCTTCGCGCAAGATTATGGAAAATTGGCTAAAAATCCCACATTCTGACCACTTGTTTGACAGGTGCACGCATTTGTAAGGCTTATAGTTCACATTGAAACTCATCCACCAGCTTCAAGCCTAAAGTGTCTTTAAGGTCTACAAGGTCTGGCTCTTCCAGCAACCGATAATTAATACGATTACGCCCTGTTTTAAGCACGGCAATGATGTGTGCTTACAGGTGGTTACTTACTGATGAATGCATTACGTTCAACCACGCGCCACTGTGAACTGTATCACTCCAGTCCATGTCATTTCGAAAAGCCTGCCTCTCGTTAAGCATTGAAAATGCAAGAGTTTGAATGAAATCCTTTGCTATTTTTAAGCACGAGCATTCGATCAAGTTGAAACCTGGAGTAAATTCCTGGTGGGTTGCTCAAGTTTAAATTTTATATTTTTAACACCGTGTATGAACGGTAAGCAGGAACCAGAAACTGATTGGGGTGTCGTGGTCCTGCACTGGGAACGGGTAAATTAAACGTGTGGGAGGGCTTGAGTGGTTTACAGGGATTAGTAGTAATCGTTGTTCATGGGCTTGTGATAATCTCCTGATGACTTTTGTTAATCTGTATACACAAAGGATATAAAATCCACCATGAGAACCTCCCAGCTACCTCCGCGCGGCCAAGAATGCTTTACAACCACCCTGAACGGTACTGCGGATGACATCGGGAAAGCAGTATAAATGTCAATTGTTGGGGAAATATATGACCCTTCTTCAAAGCTGCTCCTTGCACAAGGGCCCTGGAGGCTCGCAACTATAGAACAAGAAACAATCCTCAGAAGAGAACCCAAGAGCCGCGGCTCCCTTCCACATTATGGGTCACAGTCCTTTTTCTTGGACAGGGAACTTGAGATGGAACGGATCCACACAAGGATATTGATCCGATTTTCCTAGGATTCTTCCAAGGGTGTAAAGAGCACCCTTAAACTGAAATGACAATCATTTTGTTTGTGTCCTCCAACAAGTACACAAGTCCAACTCTCTTCATTTTTGTGGCAAATGCTCGTTTGAGCAAGAAAGTGCGATACGCATCACGTCAAGTGTAAGTGGACACAAGACAGACGGATGTGGTGAACGAAGAAATCTGTGCTCAAAATCGTCAATCTGTGTGCTTGTTATCTTATGATCAGAATCTAAGACGGTGTGCTGTCTTGACGATTCCATCGTTATCTCATCAGTGTCATTAGACAGTTGTGCAAAAATGGACGGACTCCTGGTAAATGGGATCCATCACCATCATCAATATGGAGGTATTCGTACTCAGGTAAGCAAGTCATCTTAATTTGACTCATCAGTTGCTTCGGATAGAACATCCCGCTTTTTTACAATTCTAAATGCGGTATCCGTACCAATGGTTGCTAAGCAACATAGCATGCGATTGAGTGATAGCCTTCTATCTGGCCCAATTTTGATTCATGGGCATGAGGCTACCTGTTTTCTAGCACTAGCATGAAACTTCTGGTTTCGACCGTATTTCACAAGTTCTCGTACTTAAAAGTTTCTTGACTTTGTAATTGAGCTGACACTTCAAAGATAGGGTTTAGTCGTCCATTCCTTGAGATTTGACCACTGGTTAATTTAGTTGAAAGCCATTCATTCTGTTCTCAGAAAAAGTTTTAAAATAACGTAGAAAATCCTCCATCTCCTCTACCGTGGCTGTTCATACACGTTCCTAGGCATCAAACTTATTTTCCTATTGTTTTATGCGTTGCGGCTTCAGAATAGAAATAAATAATTTACGTTTGCCTCTTCCAGTACACACCGACCTATCATGCACACGTTCCTCATGCCATTGCCATCCTACCACTCCACCCTGGGTAATATGAACGTCAGCGGCATAGGTCAGCACTATCATCAAGCAAGCCACATGCCCGTCCGTCATCATCACCACCACGGCCCGCTCGGACAAGGAGGGACTGGAGCGGCACTGGCGAGTATGGGCCTCACCTCTGGAAAGGATCAGTTTCAATGGTGGGGTCTGACAGGAGGCGACAACGGTGGAGGTGGTGGCTACGGCGGAGGAGGGAACAACGGAGCCTTGATTGATAAATCGTCGGAAGGAAGTTATCCAGGATACGGAAACGGTGGGGGTGTTGGCGTGGGAAGTGCAAGTTCGACGCCCTCACTCCAGTGCGGGACTTACCAGAGGAAAAGTCGGAGATGTCGGTGCCCAAACTGCCTGGAAGGGAGCCCAGTTAGCGGAGGTGATTTTTAAAAGTGTTCTTCTCAAGCTGATGATTTAATTAAGTCGGATGAAGGAGCATTGATGCTCTCCCCTCTGCCATGACCGCGCGCCATAAGGACGCAGGAGCATCGGGGTGGAGTCATCGTTTTCAAGTGCCTACTAATTTACTAATTGTATCTGTGAACACAGGTGGAGGAGGCGATACGAAGAAGAAGCGAATGCACGTTTGTCACGTGGTGGGATGTGGCAAGGTAAGGATGTAATTCTCGGCATGCATGCTCGGAGCAGTGAGTGTAAAATTATTTTTCACACCAATAATTGTGGTGGTTCAAATGACAGGTTTATGGGAAAACGTCGCATTTAAAGGCGCATTTGCGGTGGCATACCGGAGAACGTCCCTTTGTTTGCAACTGGCTATTTTGCGGTAAACGTTTCACCCGCTCTGATGAGCTTCAGCGACATCTCAGGACACACACTGGTGAGAAGAGATTCGCTTGCAGCATTTGCTCCAAACGCTTCATGCGCTCTGACCACCTATCCAAGCATGTGAAGACGCACAATAACAACAACAACGGCACGTCCAACAAGACGTCACCTCTCCAGTCAGCCAAGGACAGCAAAGACGACAGTGTCTCCAGCCCCGCTGCAAACTTTCTCCACTCGGACGAAACGACGGTGATCGAAATCGAAGATGTGAGCAAGGCTCAGGATGTGAGCAAGGCGGATGACTCCGAAACCCACAAACCTGTCCAGTTCCACAACCAACTCCTGGCCAATGACAACAAGCAGGCGGAATCGTTGATCACGAGGAGTGACCAGCAGCGCTACGCTTATCACAACCTCAGGCATTCACCCACCGGTCCAGCTGCCTATCCCAGCATCTCCTTCCAACATCTCGACAATCCGCATTTAAGAAGCATCAACCAGCAGTACCAACAGCAGCCGACGAGAGATTCCGCGGAGCGACCCACCTCCAATAACCCTTTACTTCCGTCTGGTAACCTCGGTGAAGATTTTAGAGAAGCTAGTTTAGCCTTTTACAAAAATGACTACCTGTTTTAAGCAGGAGTTTCGAGTAAATACAAATTAGTTTTAGGAAATATTGTATAATTATCGCGCAATTGCAGGTTACTAAAGTAGCAAATGTATTCAGGCTAATGCTAAGGTTAAAGAGAGATGCATTAATCCGCTATAACGCTCGCGGTTCTGTTCCTCTGCTCCCAAATCTCTTTGTAGTTTAAGTAACTGACTGACTGAGTGAGAGAGAGCGAACAGAAAGAGCGAGTTCAATTACTGTACAGTAATTATATATACGATTTGTTTTTATCAATTCCAAATCTTGTGTGGCTACAAGTGCAAGAAGCCATTCAAATATTCCAGGCATAACTCTTTCTGAAATCTAGTTGAATTAGAAAATGAGTATCATTCACAGCAGCCGGGCAGTAATTATACGCGTAGTTCTCTCGCAGTCAGAGGTATGCACAGGTGGCGATGGAAAAACAACTCCGAGCTTGCTTGTACCACAGGTATATGCAGTCTCTCATTCTCGTCTTGTGATCCTACCTCTGAACACACCTCATCAATATTCTGAGAATCGCTCTCTTCCAAGCAACTTGATGACAATCTCGATGTGGAATTGTAATTCAACTGGTTTTTCTACCGGCCGGAGCGAGACTAGCTCCCATGCCTCCTGTGAGTCAAAGCGACGATACATGAAAATGTAGCAATAAAACCGCCATCTTGAAACTATAGTACTACACACAGTGACTAAAATCAAAAAACTACACCAATGACCAAATGACGTGCTTTCACTATTTCCAGCGCAAATGCGATTACATGCATTCATTGTTCCCCTGTTTTTTTTCCACCTCCTCGCTCGCACTCTATTGTACATTGGCATTCGTCACTGCTCCTCGTCCTCATTAAGGCGTACATGTTTTTTTCTCAAGATTAATTTCCACTAAAATCCTCGGCTAGAAAACGGCCAACGTGCGTCCACACTAGTATTATAGCGTCTACACGTTTCCCCAGCAACGTGCCAAGTTTATCAAACTCAAGCACGGGCTGGTGTACGGACCAGAAAAAAATCCTAGGATCCAAAGAGGAAATCTCGAGCTGCCCCTCTCCATTATAGTAGGGCTGCCTATGAAGGAGCGAATTGCTTTCACGGTCAAGTGGATGCAGTCTTTAGCGTGTGTGAGCAGCCGAGGAATTTTCATCGATTCATGTTCGTGAAACAAAGCTGAATAAAAAAGTCGAGTCGTGGCTACTCTTTTTTAGTTACATGAAAATTTGATTTTCTGCTACATAAATCTTGCAGCTTGCTGAAACACAGAGAAAATTCTCGTTTAAGCATTTTTCTTGCACGGAGATGAGGCGGAGTACGAGCCGTCGTAAAGAACGCATCAAGCTGACCCCACCTGGAAGAAGTATGCAAGTATGAAACATTCTCTCCAATGGGCTTAAAATCTTTGATTTGCGGCCTGGGCTGGTCCACGGGCCGTGTTTAAAACGCCATTTAATTTGAATATAGTATTCTGTTCCGAACAGCTCACAAATAGTCACGTCTTTTGACACTTGCTCGTCTCCGGAACGACATTCATGTGAAATTGCATGGCGGATTTGATTAGTAATCCTATTTTCAGAAGCTGTGGATAAGGGCCATATTCTACTTCTGTAAATACGCGTAAATTGCATGCTTAAAGCTAAGAATCATCCCTTAATTTGCGAATTAAGCTGGTGAAAAACTGCATTTTAGTGCTCTACTTAAAGCTCTCAAGTGACATTAGAACGTGTTGGAGCATGAGGCATAAAAAATCCGTCTGAAAAGTTTACAGCTATGCCATTGGCAAAGTTTCGTGTCAAGAGACATTCAGGGTCGCATATTATGCAAAATTGAAAAGACCATTCTCCTGGTAACTCATAGCAACGAGTACTTGGTCGCAGGAACTTGAACACAATGAACACTTGAAAATAACAAATCCGATGAACTAATTTTCACAAAGCATGTTGTTGTTCACGATTTAACGGAATCTGAAATCTTGAGATGGTTTGACGAGAAGGATTTTTACTCAATACGTTACCAGTTTCTCGGCTAACGGTATCATGCTAACTAATTCATGTACGATGCCAGCGGTGATTGAGAGAAAAATCACGGGTTGAAAAAGAGGCAATTACACGAGCAATTGAATGCCAAGGATTGACTTTTACGGCGAACAGACACAGGTGCTGTGCAAGTTTTTCCTGGTGGTGAACACGATTTGATTGATTGGGAAGAGAGGTCGGTTGGCTGGTTGCGGTAGGCCTTTTTTTCGCAGTCTGTCTTCTTATGAGGGAGCGTCACAAGCGCTCTGCCATACTCATTGCAATATATGAGGATTTAATTTTTTTATTTGTGGGCGGACAATTTCGAGAAATCCTCTTCCGCTTGATGGATTCTCCTATCGTGGCACGAACATGTGCGGTAAGTGACGTGAATGTAACACACGGAGGGATTTGCAACCGGCTCCTCCGAATCATCATTTGGTTCTTTGCAATGGTTAATAGAAGCGGAACATTTTATTGGCGCCAGTACATCAAAAGCTTGAAGGAAAGCTCTCTTTGAAGGTGACAAAAAGGCTATGAATTGCTCTCTGTGCAGACAAATAAATCAACAATTTGACAGTTTCACCCTCCGTTGAAGAGGGTGGTGTGAGAGGAAAGTTCCTTCCCCGTGAATACCTGGCGAAAAGATGAAGGCTCCGTGGAAGAGAGTACAAGGCATTGAAATGAGCGTTCATGACTGACCACACGGGAATTGTGACGATATGCGCCGGGTGAAAAACCAAGATAAACTCAAGGGGCAGATAATGAGACTTGAGCGGTAATGAAAAAATTGCTGATGAACTTACTTGATGAAGGAGTTGAAGTGGTTGGTTGTGCGAAAAAGAAATGAACAGCATCTTGGAGCTCAATAGCGTAATTACAATGATAATTTCAAGATATTTGCCCTATTCTGAGGAGAGAGGAGGGAAGAGCTAAAGTACTTGATGTTATTTTCAGGATAGCGTAATTGCTTGCTTGCATCCCTCTCAGAACTCAGTCACCCCTTCCAACATGGATGCAGAATGCTCATCATGACTGGAGCTGACCACGGAAGCCGATAAACACGATGAAGAGAATGTGTATAATCAACATAACACAGTGTTTGTTGCACCCGCTGCTTCGCATCTATAGTTTCTTCCTTGCTTACTGCATCTTCAGTGATTTCTTCAACAATTGACAGGGATGAGAACAGGAGTTGTGCATGCAGGCTTACAAAACTGGACCTATTATTATTACGATACCCTCTTCTTCATACATTTTCTTGTACTTGCCTTGCTCCTTGTAGTGGTTTGTAGTAGCTACAGGGCCGTACAAACTCTTACGTGTGCGTATCGTAATGAGCCAATCTCCGCAGATTATCTTTAAACAGGAGTGAATTTCTGAAGCGGGTTGTGCGGAAACACTCATGCACACCTCCAATCATCATAGACTGCAACAGAATTGCCCCAACTTGTTCATATTCAAGTGCCAAATGAGCGGACATGCAACACTTCTCACATTAGCACAACAAGCTAGTTAACAATTAAAATGCACAAATGTTCCAAATCAAGTAATTCCGCAATCAAGAACAGGTGCAATTTCCAGCAAAACGAGTCCAAATAAATTACTTTCTTCCCAAGATTTACGTCAGGCTATACGGAAATTCGATCTCTGAGAGACAGTTCCTCTACCCTTCCAACTTGCGATCCGTACCAGGATTACCAGTAGTGAACATGACTAGCTTTCAAGTCACATCTTTTCAGGTCTATAAATAAACCAAGTCGGGGTACAAGAGCTAGACTTGAGTGCAGTTCAAGGAGCGTTTCTCAGAAGTGCTTAAAGACTACGATTCTTTCGGCAGCCGTTCACGTAATTCGTATCAATCATGTTGTGGTGAAGATAGGCCTGGCGATAGGAAGCAGCAAAGCGTTAGCTGTTGAAAAGTGTTGGCGAACAAAAAAGATTTCACGCCCTAGCAAAATAGTATTTTGCCCGGCACTCGAAGCTCAATGAAGCGGCAGGGGACGGAGAAAATGCAAGAAATATAAGCAAGAGACACATAAATGAGTAAAACAATGGTGGATAGAGCAGTCTACGCCGAGACTCAATTAAGAAAGAGGCAAAATGAAGCGAAGCGAAGGAGGAGAAGAAGAAGAAGCTGAAGGAAAGAGAGAAAAGATATAGCGATTTGAAGAACCGATACACAGAATGAGAGAGACTAGATACAGGATACTGACTGCGGATCAAATGATAGATGGATCTTTGGTGCATAATTACAGGAAAATGGAGAAAGAGGCAGATGGAAGATGAGCTATAAGGATTACACATGTGGGTATAAAAGAAGACGAGCGAGGGCTGGGAGATTTAGATACCGTACTATAGTTTAATAACTGAATACACACTTGCAGTTAGGATTACACCAAGTATATTATGGCTCTAGAAGCAAGTAAAAAGACTGCTGCACTTGATGTAAAGGCTCGGGAAGCTATGATACGAGGAATTTGCCGTATATTATGGATGAGGAAAGTGGCGAGTCCTTCTTCGTGGATAGCGATCGTATGTAGTGGTGGTGGTTGGGCGAGTGTGAGTAGGAAGGTGGGAAGGCGGCAGACTTGTTCCCTGGGTTGACCAAAGCCTATAATTTGGTGTCGATGCCAAAAAAATTGAATTTAATATCAGCTGTCCATTTCGATTACAGTCTTGCATTGTTCTTGGGATCAGCACACTGTACCAGTCCCAGTCTCATTCCAACCGTGAGCAAGTACGAGCGCCAAGTAGACACATCACACACTACGGCCCAAAGAACTTTTCCGCGACCACCGAACCATAGGCAGCCGTCACAAGTCCTCTCGGCTCTCGCTAAAAGTTTTATCATCCGCGTCTACTTCACCTTTGCATTCATAACTTTTCTAGTTAGTCCCAACCGGCTCCTACCCTCGAATTGCAATCAGTGTTCAACTCCCCAACAACTCCAAGCTCCAACTAGGCAGGGGGAGTCAACCTGCCGCTGCCCGGCACATTCAGCATTCCACTCCATTCATAATCTTTATTATTCGCAATACGCGCACACCACAGGTAGGTAGTACCTTCTTCTTCGTCTGAACAGTCACCACACGTTCAATCGCCACTGCCTCCCCGCATTACCACCACGTTCTTCCAAACTTCTCAATCAATTGCCCCAGTGATCTCATCTTCATTTGCGGTGATTCCGTCCTAACTCAAAGTGATTTACGTCCTTTCCGCCAACGCCACTTTCATTGTCCACTCAAAGCTGTTGACAGCTTCCAGCAACTTCCGCTCAGTGACATGTGATTCCGTACCAGAGCCTTTCGTCAACTTGCAGTGGATGCACTTCCACCCCCTGGAGCTTAATTCGCCGGATAAGGGGTTCAGGCTAGATTTCGCCAATTTCTTGAAATCGATCCTGTCACCGGCAACTTTTGAACGATTGCGGCAAATTTTTTACCCCTGCGGTTGCCAATGGTGCTGGATGTTAACACCTTGGAGTTCACAAGCAATTGCGGAAGTTCAGTGCAGTGAGAGAAAGGAATATTAATACCAAGACCACAAACGCACTTTAAGGAAGTACCCGCTTGCGCACACGAGCACGTGAACGAATCCCGCTGAAAGTATTTCCATACGGTTCCAAGTTATAGATGGCGGCAGGGACTTTCCCACACACCCTATACAAAGTGTCAGTAAACTTGCGCAGTTGTGATTCCGTTTCAGCATCGAGTTTGATTGGAAACCAATGCGCTAGAAAATTAACTCACGTGGCTGAAGGAATCCACCTGTGAAGTGTGTTTTCCAGCAACGACTTGTTTCGTG
>VRMD01003639.1:0-10532 GCA_009872375.1 Sminthurides bifidus | reverse complement strand
TGCTCCTGATTGAATTCAATTTCCTTAGGAAGCATAACCCTTTCAATCTTCGATTTTTTCTCTTGTTTAAATTTGTGGTTAATTACCGTTAGAAAGGAATTGGCATTGAGCGAAATACGATTGATTCACTCCATCCGCTACCTTTCAGTATTACTTCTTCCTTTCAGATGACGCTGAATGCAGAGCAGTGGGCCAAGCTCTACATCACGTACCCTGAGTTACTGGATCATGGCACAAAGTTTAGCACTGAAAATGCCCAAGTGTACTCCGAATACTCAAATCGTGCGGGCACGGATTACACCGAAAACATATTTGTCACCCGCTATCAAATAGATCCAGATCGTCTTGCGCACGAAGTCCTCTTTGGAAATCACACAGGTCCGTTTGAAGAGCTGCTGTTAGTTTTCATTCACTATAAACGAAGGTGTTTCGAATGACAAATTAATACGTGGGGTCAAATTCTCACCTGCCAGCTGTTTTTTGACACACAGAATTAGGGTGAACTTAGTGGAAATCTTGAGTGCTTACGATTCATGCGCTGATTACTATATATATTACTATATACGCTGATCTGCTGCGTTACTTATAAGAACTTGTGGTTCATGGCCTCACCAGTAGATTTTACCATCTTCTCGCAGGCGCATCAGAAGGATGGTACAATCGTGTCAAAAGATTTAGCGCAAAGCCATTGTCTGGAAACGAACAACTGCGTAACTCGGACTACTTGGGGGGTGGGAAAAAGATCCCTATTGTGAAAATACTGTGGCGAGGTACACATCATTTTGGATGTGGAGTCGGCTCCAAGAATAAGTTAACGGTTGTCGTTTGCCAGTACGCACCTGAAGGGAAGTACGACGTTGCTCCAGAAATACTCGTTAACCTTCGCAGACCGGTAAGATTTACGTGAAACTTAAAAAGAGTTGTAGGAAGTAGAGCGAGAAGTTGAAGGGCAGTTTACTTGGTGTTTTGAAAACGGAAAAGTTGTACGTGTGCTAACTTAATGCAATCATGATCCCGTTGTGTGCAGATGCCGGGAAGAGATATTAATGATTATAAATTTCGGTCACTGAATGAGAGTGACATATATGCCATAACGCGGGCTAAACACCCTGCGGTAGAATTTCAAAGAGGACTTCTTCAGTTCTTGACAATGATAGAGTACAAGTAAGATATAGGGACCTGGTTGTGGTAATTAATTACCTTAACTTTACAATAGCTACTTAAGGTGTAATAATGCAAAGTGTAAAAGCCAATTAAAAATGCAAGAGAGAGAACAAAACGTTTTAAACCATTGAGTTTAAGTAATACTTTCATTACGCATTGGTGCAGATTTTGTGCACCCTCTACAGCATAGAGTTTGTGTGAGCGTGGGACTTTGGTCGAGCATACGAAAATATGGCGGTTAAATGCGGCGGTGGCATTTGCATGTATATATACATATGTATTGCAGTACGCGAGACTCTGCTAAATATTTGCAGTTCGCAAAGTAATTAATTAAATTCCGCAATTTAATATGTATTGCGACTGTGTTAACATGCCGAAGTTTATTCTACTAGCTCTTTTATTAGCTGTAGTAGCAGAATTACATGACTACAGCCACGTACTTTTGCCTGGCAAAAATTATAAAGCGGACAGAAAAGAAGTTTTTGTTCAGGATTGAAGAGGTTACGTTACGAACTTGCTGTTCACGAACCCTAAATGTGAGGTTACGTAATTTGTTGAAGAAAAATCATCTTGATGTCAACTGTGATAATCCAATATGGCATGCGTTGTTTGTGGAAAGATGGAGCAGGGTGATGTCGAAAGTGTGACTGCGACGATGGCCTCTGTTCTGTGTACATCTTTAGGCCTCGACAGCTCACGTATTAAACGGAATGTGCATGAAATTGCAGAAAACCAAAATTTGTATCCGCTGTAAAAAGAAAGTCTTAAAACTAGGTAGTTTTGCAAACGAAATTCAGAAGTTCGAGCTTTTAGCAGCCGCCTACAGCCAATTCTTCCTTACGCGCTTGGAAACCAACACACATGAAACAGAAACTAAACGGCGCAAATTATATAAGTCCAGTCTTAGTCTTCAGTTTCGGCACGAACTCACCCAAGGACTGAGAAATTCATTTCGGAAAGGTCAGAATGAGAATTGCGCTATTGTTATTAAACTTACCTTGATGAACACTGAATGCTTCTGGGTAAAGGTAAACATTCACGAATTTTTGGGATATCTTTGCAGCACTTATTTGCAGCAACACCAGAATTCAAGAAAGAAAATTATTTTAAGCCTTCACCTGAACCTGTAGCAAGTATACCTGCAGTGGCATACACAACACCGGTCGGAACTGTTGAAGAGCCAGTTAAAGCGTTGGGCGTGGACCGATATTTTGTAGGTTCCAGCACCGTGAATTTCACAAGATGTGTACCGTCTCTATCTTTTTCATTTCCTGCACAGCGCAGGCTGGTTGAATATCCTAAAAATTTCACTCCTGTCACTAACCATCACGGAAACAAGGAAACAAGTAAGCTAGGACTGACCATCACCAGTGACGATTCAAAAACTGCGACATTGGAAGCATTCTCCATTTCTGATAATGCTTCAGCTAAAGAGGCAACAAATTTGAAAAATATATCGGAAATCAACGTCAAACAAATGATCAAGCAGGAACCACAAGACCTCATTTGCAATGATGGCACTACCAGCGCTGAACTATGTGACACTGAAAACGGTGAAAACATGGACTGGTGTCCTCCATTTGACATAGAAGTCGTACCAGAAGAAAGTCCGAATGCTGACAGTGATCAACGATAGTATTTGTGCAGACGATGAAGACAGCAATGATGTGGATGAAGAATTCGGTATCGAGATAAGTGATACTGCTCCATTCGAAATAGTCAACGTGTTGTCACCGAACATCAATGTGGATGATTCTCCTGATGGGTACTCGGAATCTCCCGAAGACAAAGGAGACGCAGAAGATACATAAGCCAAAATTTGACGCAAACAAGATATCAATTACCGAATCGCAGTAGCCAAAAAGGAACACTGGGTCGTTAGCCAGTATTAGTATCATGTTTGTAATTGCTTTTTATTACCGGAATAACCCGGTAAGCTCTACTTTAGGGGGTGACAAACCAAGGGCATCAATTTCCCTATTTTGAACATTTACCTCTGCTGACTGAAAGAAGCAGTAGTTCTATTTAGTTCCGTTTAGGCCAACTTAGGTATAACTCCATTTAGCATGGAATCATGAAAGCATGAAGTCGTTCTAATCTCCTGTGTTCAGTAGCTTGTAGCTTGTACCAGTATTTCTTAAAGCACATCAATAGACTGTACTTTTGGACGAATGAGTTCTTCTCCATTTGGTCGCCGTTTTCCACGAATGGTCCGCAAACTAGCACATTCATAAGGATGAAGTATTTCATATCCACCAAAATTATGAAAACCTAAATAAGTTTTAATTTTTACCTTCGAAGGTTCAATGAGCTAGCCAATAAGCTTATACTTAGGAATTATGATCATCAAGTGTCTGTTTGAGCTTGCTCTCGTAGCTTGATTGTAGAACGATTCTCCCTGCATTCTTTGAGCATGATTGTATCTAACTTACAATTAGTTCAACGAGCAAAGAAAAAGGTTTTCGATCATGTGGGTATGCAAATGAAATGTTAACGTCAGTTCTTGTTCTTAGCAAGTGTTGTTGTTCGCGTGTAGTCTCAAAATACATCTCATTTTATGATTCAGGCTCTTCTGTGTGTGAACATGATATTTTTCAGTGGAAATTGTTGCTGCCTTTCATTCTTGTGGACCAATAAACAATTTTGATGAACTTAGGCTGTTAATGTTAGTCTCAGGATTTAGTAACTGTACATACTTATAATCTTGCCCGTTGGTAAGCATACGTGCCAAAATCTCTGCAATTATCATTGCTATTTATTGCCAACCCCATATGATTGTATTAGCAAGTACAAATCATTAGAAAAAGTTGGAATTTGGTTATTCGGGCAAATGGAAAATAGCATCGCGCGAGATTCTTCCCTTCAATGCAATGCGCATTCTGTCCCATCCTTGAAGCAAGACCACCAGAGGCAGTTGAATGCTCCTAGGGAAAACACATGCACCTCGTATTCCAGAACATTTGTGATACATATGTTGTCACGCGGTTCAACTAGCGCATGCATGTACCTCATCCTGAGCAGAGCATGCTTTTGTTTTGTTTTGGAGGAAAATCTCCTTGCTTGTCCTGCAGTTGGCTGAGTCCATCATCCAAAAGAGCGCATGCCGACAAAATTGCACTTCCGCTCGTAAAAGCCAAAAAATTAAACAGTTTGGTTAACCATAATTTTTAATCACGCTTTAAGTTTCAGCTTGAACAATTAAATTTTACGTTAGTAGTGATGACAATATTTTTCTTCCAATTGAGCAATTGAAACTTCTATTCGAGGATTGAATACTTTTGAGATTTTGAGAAGGACTTGACCCATGAGTTCTTTGTGACGAAGTGATAACCGCGAATATTGTTAAATTCACATTCCATGCCATAAGTCAAAAAAATTACGAAAAAATGAAATTTTTATTCACTTGCCGTTGCTAGTCATGGCATCAAATTGCTTATTCTGTGGCGACCTAAATGACGATTTTGGTGTAGATGGTTATGTAGGAGGAGAACGCCTGGAGCCTTCAAGCGCCAAAAGTTTGTTTCGTCTTCTTAATATCCCACTTGAGAATGAAGTTGCTGTAGAAAATTTGCGCAGATGTAACTATTGCGCATCTTGTCGTGGCAGAGTTCTAGAGGCTGAGAAGATTTTAATGCAGAAAGAACTAATGGAGGTTGCTGCCGAATCCGTAAAGATTGAATTGCGGGCTTCTTTGTCACAACTCATGGTTGACTGTGCAAATGACCCGACGTTTCAAATTCGCGACGAGCTAAGGACTGGTAAGCCTATACTTGCAGTAATGTCAGCTATAGATTTATTAACAATGCTTTATAGCTCATCAGAATTGCATTACCACACAACTGAAAGCATTGTTTTTCTTCTTTCAATTCATAGAATTGGGTTTCAACGCCGTGTATCAGCAAGCTGAAGAGTCTGAATTCAAAATTGTTGATGTACGAAGTCAGGTTGAGTTCCCTACGAAGGATGCGACTGAAAAGAATGAAGAACAGAAACCCCCTGTAGGTTATACAAGTACGCCTGAAGATGACGAAGTGGTGGATGAAGAGGACTTTTGCCTTGTTGATGTGGAGCAAGTCATGCCTTATGAATTTGAAACGAACCTAGAGGACGAATGTTTATTTGTACCTGAGGTAAACGAAGATAGTTCTGAAAACTGCTCATTTCATCCGGACCCGTTGGCCGTTTCCAGTGATTCCAGCTCTGTTGATAATAGCAGCTGTAATGATGAATCAATGACTGCCACCAGCGGCCATGCCTTGTTACCTTTACAAGGTATGTTCTGGAGCGTGAACTAAATTATAATGTTCAGCTGATAAATATCGGCAGCAAAGATTTTGTATCAATTAAAAAGAATACAATTTTTTCCTGGTATTTCAGAAACTTTGATGGTATCCGTTCCATTGGCTGATATTGCCGCCTGCCTGCCACCTAAATCTTACAAGTTAGTGCAAAAGCCTGATGGGACACAAGAGTTTCAGCTAGCTAACGCTAGTCTGTCTTTGGCTGGTGGGTTTAAATTTGTATCGTCTTCGGTCTAGAGACTGTAGCTCTTGTGACTGACTAACTGGTTTCAAATGGTGTTTTGTTTTGTGGGTTTCAGATGTGCTGAACAAAGTTATCAACTTCCAAGAGCAGAAAGCCAGAATTATGCAAAATTGCGTGGGGGCCGCAGGTTCGACGGTAGTTGGCAATGCCGAAATCGGTGTGCCTAATCTTGTGCCTAGTTACCGAGCGAGATTTGAAGAAGTGGCAAATCATTTGGGTCAGCAGCATGGGCGGACAAGAACAAAAGGAAAAAGCAACTAGTGAAATGGCACGCCGAGCGGATGCTACGAACAAGTTGAAAACTTTGAAGAATTTGGTTCCTAGCCTTAGACATTGTCAAGGTACTCAGGGTCTTGCCTTGGGATTTTCAAAAGTTCACATATTAAACGCCGCCACGGAATTCATACGGCAGTTAAAAGCATCAGAAGAGAAGCTGGAAAGAGAAGTGACGGTCACTGAGGAAGAAAAGGGAATTGCTCCGAAGGAAGTTGGATGAGTTGAAGAGTGCTGCGTGAGGTGTTTGTCTTTGGAAGCGTGCAGCTGAGTGTTCGTGTGTGCGCTATGCCTAATTGTAGTTAATAGACTTCGTTGTGTGTTAAAATACCTTTTTATGAGCTCTTAGTTAGATGAAGGAGAATTAAGAATGAACTTATACATGTATTTTTGTGTTGCTGCACCAGTTGTACCTCACGATGTGAAAAGAGAAATCCTGCTCAAAGAACAATCAGACAAGTGGTAATGGTGCAACACTTATCTAAGTTTCACCTCTCCTTATAGGTTCGTTGTTTCTTCTGACTAATGTTGTATAGTTTTAGTACGAAAAATGTTATTTGGTTTAGAGTTAGTAGTATTGAACAGTTGTGCTGAACTGCTTAATTGAGTCATATCTGAGGGAGCAATCCGAATTCACATTATTATTATTATAGTCGCAATTCTTGCATACAAAATCTTCATCACGTTACTGTATAATTGTATAATACGCGATCTAGATTAAGTGTGTTGCTGATACATAAATAGTCATTGTAGAAAATTGAATCCGATGATAATGAAGTTCCTAGGCCTAAAATGTCTTGACAAAGTATTCGTCATCTTTTTGATGGGTAAGTGCTTTTACTTTGTCAAGTAGGGCATGAATATAAGCTTCATATTCTTAAGAACAGCACTGAAGCATTTATTTATGTTTCAGTTGTACCCCTTTCTCATCAGAGTTTCATGCGGAGAGCACTTGGAGAGCTGAAGTACTGTCAAATGAAGTTCGACAAATGCATGAGTAAGTCGCTTTTTGTCACCAGAAATCGAGATGTATGAATGGGTACCATTTTCGCTTCAAATTTTGACCATTTTATCTAATTACAGGTGAACGCGGTTCTTATGCAGAAGCGTGTGAAGTCACTATCAAAAGCAAGTACGGATGTCTAGCTCATAGCGTCCCGTAATGGTCACGTATATAAACGCTGGGTCGACACGCAGTAAGATGTTATTATTCCACAATTATTTACAATAAGAACAGAACTGAAATTATTGTTGCAGAATCGAGTGGAATTTTACTTTTTTTTTCTTCTTGTAAACGCTAGGCGAATTAATTTGTTTGATGTTTTCTTTCCTTCTCGTAAACGTGAGGCGATTTAGTGAATAGTGAAATAATTTTTCCGTTCGTATTTTAAAAGTTTGATGTTTGAAAAGTAGAAATGTTAATGAATCGTAGTACTATTACTGTGTACTAGCAATTATAATTACGATGGTTATTTATTTTGCTGATGGTACGGCTGTCTTACGACTAACTTTTCGGAGGCGTTAGTTTTTTCTGCTGTTACATAAGCTAGAAACATTCAGACGACTTTATCCAACTTGATCGCGTTGAGTGATAAAACTAGCGTACTAAATGTAAGTTTCAAGAACTGCGAAAACTTAGTAATCAGAGGAAGATAGATATGCAATGTAATTTGTGACAGAGCATCTGTGTAAGAATCATTTGATATGAATTAATTAAGATTTTGTACAGACTCGCAGTGTGGAATGAGAGTTCCTTAGTAAGAAATTGTGCCCTTTTGTACTACGCTCACATTTCGCTTTTTGCGATTGTAAGCAAAAGCCATTCTAACGAAGTTCTCCTTAATCCAGTTGTCAATGTTGTGTGAGCAAATATTGAGACTTATATTTGATTGTAATTCTTCAATGTGGTTGTAAAATTGCATTAAATTGCTTCTGACCACTCATTAGTTATTTATAGTTTCACTGGAATGGGTTGCGAATAACGCAAAAGCTTGTACTGCATGGAGGCCAGGTTATATTCCATTGAAAAAAAGAACTGACGAAGCTTTAGGTAAGAATCACTAAGCAGTAGTACGTGCTTAAAAATCGGTTCCGACATTGGAAAATTATCTAATGGCATGCCTCTTAAATTGAGATTCTTAATCTCAAGGTGCTGTTCTTTCTATTGGGAGACTATTAGAGATGACAATGGATAAGCCAACTTATTAAAAAATACAGTGCTTTACGAGCCCACTACTGAATAAGTTTGTAGTTTTATTAGGTCCTTTGCACTAATGGCCACTTCTAAAGAACTTGAAGTATGGACACAGAGTGTCTGCTGAAGGTGTGTGTATTGTACCAGTCCATAAAAAACTAAACACATTGTCTACACGTCTTTTTGCAATGATGAAATGGTCTAATAGATTGTGGCTTCTTCCCGACTAAACAACTGTAAAGGATGTCTTTTTTCACAATATGGCAAGGAGTTTGAATCATAATCAAGCAAAAAGAAAAGGAGAATTTGCTTTCAAATTTTCTAAACAAAATTCTTTCATCTTTACACTACTTTCCAGTGCTCAAGATTTCAAAGAATTTATTATCCTTTTAAGACTTGAATCATGTAAGAGTTTCAGCTCAGGCAAGAAAATCAGCAACATCCTCCATACAAGATTTCATTCTTCTGGTCTTGTCCGGATGAAGAGCACGTGCCTACTCTGCACTCCAAAAATCCAAAGGATGAGCGCCCTCATCTCGGTAATCGTCATCCTTATTTTTTCAATTCATCTGTTGACAACATTTGCTTGGTGTTTTTCGGCAGCAGAAGTGCCAAACTTTTCAGTAACGACTCTGTCCAGAGCATCTTCAAGTTTACTCAACCACTCCTGTTGTATCCAACCCATCCACCCAAGTCTGGGAGGCGATATCACTGGAATATTATGCTGCCGAGTCAACGCATTACGCCATGATATCTCCAGAGTCCTAAAGCACTCAGGCCCCTGTCCTTGTTACAGAAGACCTCCTAAGGCTTCTTCCTTCGCCACCACCGCGGATGGCAAACCCATCTACCGCGCCATCAATTTTGCCACCAGTGAAGCCTACTTCTCTCACGTCCGCAATGAAAAAGGAAGTCACAAAATTTCGGAATCTCAAGGACGTGGTGTGTTTTACTTCTATCTCAGTGCGCTTCAAGATAAATTCAACTGCTCCATCACGGTAGATACGGTCTACGATCAGACGTTCATGAAATACGTGAACAATAGTCACTTTCCCGATGGTAGGATTGGAGTTATTGACGCGCACGGCTACGACATGGCTCTTCCTTTCACTCAAGACACTTTACGAGAGAAAAAGGCCAGGTTTTCTTCCGGATTATTTTACGAACAGATCCGATTTGCAACTAAAGTTCGGATCGGTCACCCTCCAAGTTCTGCTGTTCTATGGAAGCCATACGAGACAACTGTCTGGTTCCTTCTGATATTGTGGTGGACCTGCTTCTCTGCGATCCGGGTGTTCCGATTTGTATTCTTTCAAGAAAACTTCCGTCTCGAAAAACTGCCGGATTTTCTGGGACATTGCGCCCTGGAGGTCTTTCGTCTCCAGCTCTTCAACCAGATTTCCCATAAGTATTGGAAAAGTCGAGCTTTTAGTGGCTTCACCATCCTCTTTTCATTCTTTCTCACAACATTCTACACATCAAAGCTAACTTCCTTAATGACAAATCCCCCTATGCTGAACCCAACCACGTTCCAAGAACTTGAGGAAGACACTTGGAGTAAAATTTACATCAACTATCTGATTAATCCTCAGCAAAAGCTGCTGGAGGCCAAGTTTCCCCGCATATTCAAGGATCACATTCACGTATCTTCAGATACGGAGTGTGTTGACAAGGTATTGGAGGAAGAAGGGGCCGTGTGCGTCGAAACGGGCTATGAACTGGGGTTAATGATTCGGGCGAGTTTCATAAAGGTCGCCCCTACCATGAAATTGATGGGCCCAGCGAAAAAGTACTTGTTCTTCATCAACAAGCAGGAACAAGCTAACACTTTCACCCGAGCCGTAGGCATCTATTTCTCAATGTCATTTCCACTTGCCGAAGAGTTTGCTCGACGAACAAAGATTTTTTTTGCGCACGGAGTTATACGTGCATGGGCGCATAGGGACTTAGTTATTTTTAGGAAAACTAATTTCAATAATGGCAAGTATGCTAAATATAAGCCTCGTTCTCATCTAAGGAAAGTACCAGACACAATTATCAGCTTTAAGAATTTTTTTACCGTGCTAATCCTTTGCTTCACTTTGTATCATGTAAGCATTTTGGTGTTCGTACTGGAAGTGGCGTTTCCGTGGCTTATTACGAAAGGTCGAGCGGTGGCATACACCTGGCGGGTACACCGATTACGTAAGCTAACGTTGCCTTAGATTTGCATGAAACTCTCCATTATCGAATTCAGTCCACGCTCGAATTAGATTATGAGATCGTCATGATTATCAAGAACTAAAATACGCATTTCTTCTCTCATAAGTTCCACAAGCTCCTCCGCCGCTTCCTTAGTTTGGCAAATGTCCTTGCT
>VRMD01003638.1:0-10535 GCA_009872375.1 Sminthurides bifidus | reverse complement strand
ATGCGTGGAATTATCATTTATTCTATCCCATTCCATGTCACGAATGTAGCCAAGGATGGAGAGAGGAGTGAGCCCTCGTTCCTTCCCCAACAAGAAGAGGCTGCAAAAAGAACGTGAAGGAAAGTTGTCAACCAAAGGAAAGTCACCCACTAAAGCCTTTGGAAGACTGGAAGTAAAGCTACGCAGCTCATCTTGTTCAGCAAGTGGAAGGATGTAGTGGCAAAACTGAATTTTCAAAACTATATTCAAGGAGACTTAAAACAGGTGTAGACTTGACTTGAATTACGGTGCGTGTACACACCTGTGAGAAAGATTTTCTTTTAAGAAGGTCACCGTGAGGCGAGATGATATACAAGGTGCAGACCCTGCAGCCAGGGCGCAATATAAGTGCACGGAGGGCCTGGTCCTTTGAGCCTTTATGGACAATTCGTCTTGAGTAACAATCACCCTGGGATGACACCAGTGTGCTGGGCCACCGATCAGTCTTCCAGGTAGGTCCTTGAAGGGAAGAGTAATTCATTTCAGCATGATTTCCCATGTATTTCCCTAGTCATAAACCTCCGACACGGCTACTCAGCATTCATATTGCCGTAACGGCACCTCACCCTCGTGTTATTCACACCTTGCAAAATTATCTGACCGAAGATCTGGTCCACGGGGATAATTGAACGAGTTTCTTATCACTCGCACATTTTCCAACTGCACATGTACGCCAAGTGCTTAGGCAGCTTGAGGCGATAAAAATTTCCGTGCAGAAACACGCCAAGCTATGTACATATATGCATCTCGAACATTTTCCACCACGGCCATTTCCACTTCCGCGGGTCGCCTTTAGTCGCATCAAAATGAGGAATAATTTTATCGTGCAAACATTTTTAATGCTCTCGGCTAAAACCGTCCACGAGAGAAATTCATTCCCCTATTACATTGCAATCTCAACCGTCAACGGAAGTCGTCCATTCCTTAAAAAAGTGTAACTCGCAAGGAAATCGCAGCGGCAGGTCTGTTGAGCACGATCATTAAATCTTTCATGTGTAAAAAACCGCCCGGGATTTGCGAGCAAATTTTTCTATATAAATTATCTCCGCAAACTGCACCCGTTCTGGTCTCGAAATACCTGCGTACGGATACGGAGGGTGCAACAGGGATATGATTGCCTAAAAGTAAGCCTACCAGTAAGTGACGTTTAGTTTCATACATTGCAAATACTACTGCGGTCTCTTACTAAGGTTGTAAAACAAATCTACTAGTACTTCCTCATGCATAAAAGAACCAACATGCATGTACAATCTTTCCTCCTGCAAGGGCAAATGTGAACAAGGATTTGAGTTACCCGTTTTTACACGTCACAGAAGATACCTCTTATAAAGGCAAAGTATTGGCCCGACGCGGAAATTCTGAAATGCATGCATTGAAGGGAAATTACAAATCTAGTGCATAAACTCCGCCTCGTTGGCGGTAGTCAAGGAATCGTTCTAAATCAATCGAGAACAAGTGAGCGGAGGAAATAAATACGTGTCAAAGATGACTCCAAGATTCATTAATCACCCTCACTAAACTGAAAGGATACACATTATTTGTGTTCCTTTATACTACACAGGATGACACCAGTGTATACGACTGTCTCGCAGATCCTTACAAGTTGTAAATCCACAGCAGTCATCAGTCTCTTCTAGATCTGATCCTTCGGCTGGATGCTCTGTGATTAACTTTTATTATGTTCATTGCTTGATTTGTATAGAAGGGTTTCAGGCACTAGACTGCAAAAATTCATTATACTTGAACATCCAAATAGTCTTATTTTCAAATCTTATCTGTTTCTGTTTCTACTGTGTGTCAGACATTTTGCAATTTAATGAATTTTTAGGCGTCCTGTTTCGGTACTACCCACCTTCGTATTTGAAAGCACTGATATTTGGTTGACATGGTTACCAAGTTCTCAAACTTGGCTGTTCTTACCCAAAATGAAATCTCTGAAAATGTGAAAGTAAAAATATTATAATTTATTTTCAAAATAATATACATCGATTACCGCAGTTGAGCTGTGGAAATTCTGGCCCAAGGCTAGTGTAATGTCCTCCCCTCCACCCATCTGGACACCAGGATCAGAATTACTAAACTTGGTGAATACAACGAAGAGTTGCGGTGGTTAATATGTGGTTTTCCAATGCGAATACACTTGTCCTTCTTTCAGACATCCCTTCAACATGATGACAATGACATGAGGAGCGTTGATGGTAGATAATAATTGGCGATCGAAATGGAGACTGTGAAATGTGATCGGAGGAGTGTAGGATGGTGGAGCGTATGCCAGGACCTTGTCTCCAGCAGGACGGACGACATGTAGGATGACATTTGTTTTCGGAGATTATTTCACGTAGAGTTCACGCAGGGCGTTAAGCTTTGTGAATGTGATTATTACATCTGTTTAAAACAGTACGCTATAATCAATTCTTTACAATTACAGTCATGCTTCATACCAGGAGCATGCTTGCATGCATCCAATAGTAAGGTGTGGGTTTCTTTCATGGCTTTTTTATCTCGGCTCTGTGAGTCACCCTAAAGAATCTTGTGAATGGATGAGGAAAGATGAGATCGTCACATTCTTTGCATTGCTCTTTCCCTATCTCTCTTTCAACTGAATTCATCTCGATCATCTTCATTACATCTCCTTGCGAAGATAAGAAGCTAGCCGAGAGATCTACACAGAACGACAGAACATTGCAACCATTCCCTCCACCACTACCACGGCAAGTATCCAAATCCACTCGTCCGCCTAACAAACACTCATCTGTCGTTAGTTAGCTTTTAAGTTTGCTGTTCATCAGAGTGAGAGCAGGAGTTTTGCTGAACCCAGCCCAGTCTAGCAAACTGACTTGGGCTTCTTGAAGAAGCAAGCGTCTCCTCTGTTTTAAAATTTTGCTTCATTCACCCACGGAATAAGGCGAATGGATAAAGGCTTTCATCTCGAGCAGCGAGCTTTGTGCTTTGACCCTCCGTACATCCTCGCACAAATCTCGTACACGGAGTATGTTTAAATATATACCTGGCTAATCACGTGGATTTTTTCCATTCCACTTACCCACCTTTCAATTCCACATGTTCATCATCGTTTTATCCGCATCCTATATGCCTTCATCCCGCGCATCCTCCAATCCCGCTCGCCTCCGTCTATGTACCTTGCCTTCTTCCTTTCGTCTCCACATCATTATTATTCCCAAAGACCAAATGCAGCACAAAAGCCAAGCCGACGTCTCCCTCCGTTCCTCTCTTTGCAATCCTCCCTCTCTCCTATTCATGCCTCTTCTTACAGGAGACTCACTTGAGGTAGCCAACTAACAGGCTAATTACTGCAATCAACTCTTGTACGCTCTTCCCTAAACTCTTAATCTGTAGCTACTCCAGCCCTTCCTCGGCCAATGCAAACTGCAGCTCACCTGTGCATTTGTCCTGCCAATTTCCAAGTCATGTGTTGCTGTCGTTCCTCTGAATCCGGTCTCGGTGCAGTCAACTCTGTTCATTTGAGGAGATGAATGTGTCGTCTTAAATTTTTGCAAGAGACGTAGAAAAACACCTGGAATCTAATGCAAAACTAGTCATTTTGCAGCATAGTCCCAAATAGTATTTCCACCAGGTTAGGATTTCCGCCGAGAAACAATGCCTACAATTTGCTTCTAATTTGCAAAATGTACCTTGACTGCCAGTTAATCGGATAATGTAGTTGTCTACGAGCCTAAGGATGATCAAGTTCTCGAAGCATCTGATGAGGCGAGAGAGAGCGTGTTAATGAAGATAATGATGTTATTTGCTGTGTGTTCATCAGAAATCACCGATTCCTTGTCGTCAATCCTTCCAAAATCACGAGTACCCGTCTTACAAAAAAGGCAGAGAGTACGTATGGCTTCAAAAGATGTGTAAAGGACTGCAAGGCATGCACTGCTGGTTGATTGCTAATTACCAATTCTTCGCAAATAATAACAAGCTTGCAAAAGCCCATTGCGGAATAGAACGAGACAATAATTATGTGCAATCGTGCTCCATTCATTACATTGCTTGTAACTGTTCATGACTTTCCAGTTACTGCTAATTAAAACTTTTGACAACTTTACAGCAGACGCGAGAGCTAACTTGACCTCTATATTTCCTCCTTGGCACGACGTTTCCCAAAAATCCTCAAACTTTTCCAATCATTACTACGGCCCAACTCCTTTTTTCAATTAACTCTCGCGGAAGAGAGGAAACGTTGTAGTTTGTAGTGCGTGTTTGTGGTGTGATGGAGTAACAATTTCACGTCCACTGCACCACAGCTCCTGCTGCTGTTTCATTCTACACCCACTTTATTTGCATTTTGGTGAACGTCATTCATTTCCAATTCCGCAACTTAAAGAACCATTTCTCTAAATCAGCAGAGGAATATTTGCAAATATTTCAGCAATTGTCGATCCCTTCACTTGCAAAGCTCAGCTAATGGGCTTTCTTTCTCTTTCTTGACTCTCCACTTTTCAGTCTGATCACACAACCAAAAGTTAATTTAGCGTAATGACATGCCCGTACACACTCCCACTCTGAAAATATATCCAACTTCCTTTTCATTATTGTTCCTCAGATACTCGCCATCGCAAGAACATAAGAGAACCCCATTGCTAATGACAGCCTTCTGCGCCAAATCAGCACTGTTTTCAGGACACTTCACCCTGGAAACTTGGAAAATATATTCGTTTTGCGTACAAGTGCGCATTTTGATTCAAGTTAATGTTCCCTTTTGCGAAGCCATTACTATTGTATCGACAACTTTTCAATTGATAAGGAAGTCGCATCCAATTATTCTCTTATTAATTCATAACTTATTCCCCTTCTATTACTATTGTACTAGTCGAGAGACGAATAAGGAAATGTTAATCTCCTCTCTCACTCCTGATGACTCTCTAGCCTCCTCTCATTCGTCAATTATTATCTGATATCATCACCAAATCAGATTGCATTTTCTCTTGTTCAATTCCTTGTTCAATCAATCTTCTATCGTTATGGTTTCCCAATAAAAAATCCCATCATAAACGTTTAGGGTTCATAGGGCTTGCACAAATACGTGAAATGAATGAGTGGTCGCTCTTGCTTATTAGTCAATTTTATAAAAAATGTAGTAAAATCCCCTTCGTTTTCCAATTTGGCTTTTCTAGATCTACTCGCCAGGTGTAAGTATTAAAAGTGTATCCACGCTCTGTACTCTCTCAGATAGGTAAATGTGGATAGATGGTAGATTTTTCAAGGAATAATGCATCATCACTACACCTATGCATCTTCCTACCACTTGATTTTCTACAAGCTTTAATTAATTTCGTAATGAGATGTCCATATTTTTCTCATCTATGGTCTTGTGCTGGATTCAGTCATAGCGGCTGTCAATATCATTTCAAATGCTTCATCACTACCAAAAGTATTTCAATCTCTAGACACTTCCATAACTCGTCCGAATCAATCAACTTTTTCTAACACATGGTATCACACAGCCCTATCTGTAAGTCATCAATCCATCTCTCCCAGGTTAACATTCATTTCATCACCATCTAACAATCTCCTTGTTGTGAATCTTGTTCTGGCTCGGAATCAGAGCTGAGAATCAAAATCACTGTGGAACCGTTTTTTAAAATTGGTTCCAACTAATCAAGTTTCGTGGGCGCATGCAACTATTTCACTATCTTTGATTTGACCTTGGATCACATCTATCATTATAGAAACAGGTGAAGGATTTGAAGGATTAGGAGGGCCATGGAAAATTAATCCTTGTATTGAGACCAGCATCATAGCTTTGCCCCCAAAACCCGAAGGATATGAAAGATATACAGAGGCAAATGTGAATCCGAGAATGCAAAATGATAGCTCTGAGCCTATTCACTAATGAAGACGTTTCATTCAGCACAGTTTTCTTTGCTGCATCAGCGAAAAAATAATTGGTATTTAAATCGCATAAAGGATATTTTCGGTACATGAGGATTTTCACTCCATACTCAAGTTTTTAACAAGACCAAAGTGGAAATTAGCAAATAACTCAGCGAGTAAATTGACAGGATTTCAACGGACGTGATATCTTTTTTCTCTAGATTCCCGCCTGCGGCATATTCTCGTTATAATGAATTTATTTACTACTTCAAGCACCTTCTTTCACAGCCAAATCATTTAAACAATGCTCTCTCTCTATTCCTTATTCCTCATCTTCTGCATGTACCGTGAATGCGTATGATTTAGTTAATCCTCTCAGTTTTCATACTGCTTCAACTCCTCAAAGTTCCCGTACACCTTAAAAAGAGCAAGCAAAAAAGGATTTTAAAGCTCTGTGCACTTTTCTCACATTTTTTGTACTCCATTCAACAACTTTGTTGTGCTCCACGGAGAAGCAGTGCGGTTTGATCATGTGCATCAGATCACGCCGAAGTTCCTCAGCTCACTCACGTCAATTCAACATCAGTTCCAATTGAGTACGAGCGAGCAAACAAAGACAATTATCCCGAGTCACTCTTGTAGCCTTGAACTGGGCTAATATTAAATCAATCGTTTCATTTTCCTCTTCCTAAAAAGTACTTGTGCTGCTGAATTTTTCCTCCTCGCCCTTACATCTAGAGCATTTGTAACTCAATAAGGAACTGCATCCTGCAAATACTCTCGACCCAATTAGTTCCTTGGTATGATGGTCGTCGTCATGATGATGTGTTTTGCTTTTTGCTTGGACGAACCAACAAGTGGAAAAAGTCAAGGTAGAATAGCACATGCCCTTATTTTATCACTCCTTTTGTCACAACAAAAACATGCAACTATTTATACAAGTTGTAAACCCTGAGGCTTCATCCACCCTGGTAAATGGGTGCAAATCGCCACTATTTGCCAGCAGAATTACGCAAGTCTGTAAGACTGTAAGCAAGTCCCAATCAAGCAGTCACACTAGATGATTGAATGACGAGAGAGTGAGCTCATATTAGCACTGGGTATAACAAATGCCACCTGTTCGGTAGGCTTTGTTCCCTAGTCTGTAAGTCTGTAAGCAAGTCCCAATCAAGCAGTCACACTAGATGATTGAATGGCGAGAGAGTGAGCTCATATTAGCACTGGGTATAACAAATGCCACCTGTTCGGTAGGCTTTGTTCCCTGGTTCTCAGCCGCGGAGTTGAACAGATTAGCCAATCTGTTTGCTTGTGCTGACGACGCGGAACGAAGCGCGCAGAACGTTTGAAATGTTGCGGATAAGTAATTCTGTTGAGTAAATGTATTCATTAATTAATTCTGTTCGTCAGGTGACTGTAAAATCTGCGCTCACGTTTTGCTGTACCAATTTTTTATCACCCGTAACTTTATCAGATTATCTGAGCATTTCATGCTTGTGATCAACAATAGAAGAGTCGTGGCACTCGAGACCTTGATCATTGTGAGAAGTGTGGTGGAAAGATGTGTGCAATCCGGCTGCAAAGGGGTTCATGCACGAGTGTATCACTTCTTGTGTCTCGGGATCAAAACCTTTGTCCTCTCTGTTAAACTCAAGTTATTAAAAAATCAATCTTATCCCGTTCCTTCTCTGCTAGAGATCCTACACCTATAAGATGAGTGATAATTTATTTCTCACATATCATCGATCCCACATGCGTAAGATGCGCGACTAAATGTGCATTCGTCACGGTACTTATTTACTGCAAGGAATTTCTATTTCTATCCCATAGGCTGTCATGTTCTCTGAAAAGCAGTTCTTGAACGGGCACAGGTGTAATAGGTCTCTCGGATTTGAGAATGTCAATAATCCTTGAATCCGTTAACGTGAAATAAGTCATAAAGCCTTTGCCGAAAGAGGCATTCAAGTAATGTTAATTGGCGTGAAAATCTTTGGTATTCGCGATTCTATATTTGTGAATTGCAAAACTCAGCTCGCACAGGTGTATGCATGGAAAGCTTTTCAGCAATACCCTTGCGGCCATTTTCAACTGACTTCAATCACCATAGCGACGCTGCAGTTGCACTCGCACGGTAATATTCATTGGAGCTCCAAGATCGTATTCGTGTGTAGGAGCTTGCTCGACACTGTTGCCACCTACCGGATAGTATCGGAACTACGCTGCCTAAGTTTCTGCCGTTTCTGTGGTAACCGTTTGCATAAAAAGCCGGGCAGGACGTATTTCTCATTAGCTTGTCAGCAAAAGAAAACACATTTGCTTAGAAGGACCACATTCTTGATCTCAATGATTTTACCACTACTCCTACCCTGCAAGCGAATTAAAGCAAATCCAGTATTTGTAATTAGATAATTTGTAGTGGAGGCTTGTGAATTTTAAACGCATTTTAATTGCAATTAGATGTTTCCTCTTCTCCTTCTTTTTTTCATCCGGCTACCCAGATCGCATTAGTGTTGTATCAAAGAAGCCGCCACGCCCTGTAATTATAACATGATGCATCTCCTCCAACTGCAAGAAACCACTACCGGACAGCTTTGCAGCACAGCTGGATGACCGCATCTGAAACCCGGTTTCATTCCGATCATGTCGCTCATGTCAAAACTATAAATCAAGAAGCCATCAAAATTTTAATCTGTATTACTTTTTACGCATTTTAAACTCCACTCGACCCATACCAAACCAACTACATAGTTCACATTAAAGGCAATGCGATTCATTAAAAACTCGTGATTTTTAATGCCGACCTGCAAGCGAAGATCGAGAAGAAGGGAAATTGTAAAGTTATAGCTGCTCGAGTTTCAACGCCTACTCTTTAAAGGAATGTTGCGTAATGTAACGACTTGGATCTGATTGGCAGTCGGGGAAACAAGTTTCGTGTAAAACCTTGGGTATCCTTGTACTGTGATAGGGCATTAAAAATTCTTATCGCAGGATCGGACTTCCTATGCCCTGGATTAAAATCTGGAGAAGCAGTCTCTGATATAGAGCCACGGCTCGTAGACGTAAGTCCAATCAACACTGGATGAATTTTGCCCAAATACGTTATGGATATTAAACAAGTTGGTGGTTAATTTGCCTATGAGAAGTGCTAGCGTTCTACCCATCTCTGTCACTGTTATATCGGTTTAATTTTCTCTTGGTAATGGTACAAACGTTATGTATTCTCCATCAAGCTTTTCTTTTAACACTCATACGAGTTTCAATATTAATGACTCGTTTCGAGCTGTATAGAAAAAAATCCATCTCTTTTCACCCATGAAATTTATTTTCCTGACACTTTCATTAGCACAAGTCCGCCTCTTCCAATCGCTGCCATGGCCATATAAACTTGATATTAACAGCAAAAACTTTCCCCGCCTGCTTTTCTTCAGCTCACTCCGCAAAGCAATCAGCTGCCCCCACCCACTCTTGAAATTACGCCATCCAATCCTTTCCTTTCAATCCCATTAAGTCTCACTACACGGCAATCTAAAACCAAAGCCTGAGGCAGGTCCCCAAACTTTCATACCAGGCTAGACCATTCATCCAGCATCGCATTGCATTAGTCCAGCCGGCTACTTTGGCTTGCTCTCATATGTTTTGCCGTGGCAACTTTCTCTGCGATTTGAATATACCGTTCTTGAAAGACGTTCAAATAGACTTTTTGAGCAAATACACAATCTGTGTGTGTACCTACTTGCCGCACTTGTGTTTTTCATTGTAAAAATTCTGCTCCAGCCTAAGTGAAGCTACGATTCACGTCACGGGGATGCTTGCCTCAGTCCTCGTTTTCCGATAATCGTTCGTAGTTTGGACGCGAAAAGGAGTGGTGGCAGATAGTAGATTACAGATATTTTTGCAACTGACAACCTCAGCCACGCCCATACAATTTCGATTGTCAAAAACGGATGCACGTTCCCGTGCTGGATGGCAGACGACTTGATTTCATTCCTTCTGCTCACCCTTCCAGCTGGCACAGCCTGGCAGATCAAAATACGATTTTCTCTCTCCACTCGCACTTTGTAAATTTTCTACCACTCTATTCATAACTTGTACTCCACGTCTGCCTGCACCTGAAAGCTGTGGGATTCCTGTCAAACTGCAAAATATTTTCCAACAGCTTCTATGCGCTTAATCTATTGCGATTCTCTGATTTTTTTTCCCAACCGTCTCTCCACCACTTGGTACGTATCTTCGCAGCCTTGCATCCCTGTCCTCGAAACTACGTTTTATTCCCACCATCACTCACAATCTGACCAAATTTGATCCTGTCTCGACTCGACTCTTTCAAGTCCAAAGGATCTGACTTGAATTTAATCAGTTCGATATTATTGATAGAGTGCATGTGGCCTGCCAGCCTGCATCCTTTGATGCTGGACGCAGACGTGGATTTTTAATACACTTTTCATTCTCTCGTTAGGTGCCATTTAGCACACAGCCCTGAGCTGTCGCATTACATGTTAGTGTTACGACTGCGTAGGCAAATTCTCACACGTCGCTCACTCCAGCTTCCGCATGCAATTTATTTAGCATAAATAATACTGTATCCTTCCAAATTGATGAGGACTGCACCCTTAGGACAATAAAAATTTAACACTATACTACCATCACTGCTGCTACTGCTT
>VRMD01003637.1:0-10539 GCA_009872375.1 Sminthurides bifidus | reverse complement strand
AATTCCATATTGCAGGTGGAAACGGTGCGAGCTAACCTAGAAAAGCAAATCGTATCAATTAATGAGGACGTGGAAGCGTTCAAAATCAGATGGGATAATCTGAAGCCCAAGGATGGGGAGCTGGATAACAATGGAATGAAACTGGATGATATTATAGCTTTTATTCATCAGAAACGCGAAGAATGGAACCTACTCTCAGAGAAGCGAAAAAAGACATTGTATGGATCCGGTTCTTGGACTAATTTGCTAGTGTTTGTGACACAAGTCTTTTGGCTCATTTTCCATGCATTTGTGATGTAGGGAATCAAGCTCGAACCTCGGGCTGGTTGACGATGGTCTTGAAATGGCAAACGAAATCGAAAACGATATTGCGAGGGTTGAAAGCACGTGGATGAAGCTTGAAGAGTTTAAGACTGGTCTGAAGGAATTTGAGGAGGAAGACTGGATCGTGTTTCGAAGTAGGCCTCAGAAATTCGAAGAGTTTCTTTCCGAATGGGAAACAGCGTTTCGTAACCAAGAAAGACATGAAGTTAACGTCCGAATTCTTCAAGATGTTGAAAGCTATAAGGTAGGATCGTGAGAAAGATTCACCTTTTGAAATAAAAGGCACTTATGAAGAAGGTTCACCATTTTTGTTTCAGAACGTCATCCCAAATTTTCGATACATCCGAGGAGATTCATTTACAGAAAAGCATTGGTATGAGCTGTACAGCATTCTAGGCATTCCATCAAAACCTTTGGGTCTCTTGAAGGCGAAAGATGTTTTGCAAAAGCGGCATGAGATTGATAAAAATATGAAAGCTATTCAGGTAAGTGCGAAATTTAAAAATGAACATGGGCAATTCATTTCATCACATACTCACACCCACTTTTACATGGAACTCAATGCTCGGGCCACAGGTGAAATCACCGTTAGACAAGCTCTCAATGAGCTGGATGCATGGGAAGTGGATGCCAAGTTCGAGTTACTTGAAACGCAGGATTCGCACGGCAAACCTGTATATGTGATACAAGACTTCAAGTCAATTCTGAACAAGGTCAGTCCCATTTCCACAGAAAAGAGTAAAAAAGGGCACACTATCAATTGATTTACTATCAAAGTCATTATGCTTGATGTGGCATGTTGGAAGGTTGGAGACAATCAAAGCTTGCTGCAATCGATTCGTACCTCGCCTATTCTACACGTACTTCGCCGATCGAATATCCGTTTGGGAAGTAAGACTCACGGATTTAGAAGAATACATACAGAATTTAAATAAGGTGCAACGGAGGTAGGATACTTTCACCAATGCAATTACAAGGCTATTTTCAAGCTTTTAGGATGCAACTGAACAAAAAATGAATGTTACAGGTGGATTTATCTCGAACCAGTTTTTAGCCAGGGGGTGCTAGAAACTGAGCAACAGCGATTTAAACGTATCAACGAAGATTACAAGAGCATNAGCAACAGCGATTTAAACGTATCAACGAAGATTACAAGAGCATCATGGAATCCATCCACAAAGAACCACGAGTAGTGGCACTGTGCAAAATACAAGGAATCAGAAACCGATTAACCATGCTCGTTGACCAGCTTCATCGGTGTCAAAATAGCTTGAACGAATTTTTGGAGGTAGGGGCAGCCATTCTCCAGCTTTTTCATTAGTCCTTTCATTTTATTTGCAGCATTAAAGTTTAAGTCTTGTTTTCTAATGCAATAATGGAGCTCTTTATTTTGCAACTTCACAAACCGTCTGTTCTTCAGGTCTTCCGTTTCTACAAAATCTTTGTGTTTATTCATTCCAACAGAAAAAGAGATCTGGCTTTCCCCGATTTTACTTCCTTGGAGACGACGATCTTCTCGAGATTCTGGGCCAATCAACCAAACCTGCTGTTATTCAATCCCACTTGAATGAAACTATTTGCTGGAATATACAACGTTGAGTTTGATGCCAACAATACTTGCATAACTGCCATCAAGTCGGTGGAAAAGGAACGCGTGGCTCTCAAGTCTGAAGTGAAAGTTACCCCGAATGTAGAGGTACTACAACTGCAGTATTTTGTGTCTGAATAGATCCAAAAGGAAAAATTTTCTAACAGCATGTGTTTTCTTTAATTAGGTATGGCTCAGTGACTTGGCCAACGAGATGCAGTGTACCCTCAAGTCGTACCTGTTAGAATGCATCTCCGAATGGAGGGGTAGTGTCATGAAACTGGAAAAATATCCCGCTCAAGTACTTTGTCTCTGCAATTTCATCAAATTTTGCGAACGATGCGAAGAGGCTATTCGCTCAAGCAAGCTTGAAAACTTGCACAAGGAGCTGCGTCAGGAGCTAGAGCAGTACACCAACATGGTTTTCGACGACAGTACCGTTGATGGACACGTGTCCGAGCTGAAAAGAAAAGATCTGATTATTGATATAATTCATGAGCTAAACGTCGTAGAGTTTCTCATCAAAGAAGCTACAAAAGCTAGTGTTGAATGGAGTTGGCAGAAGCAGTTAAGGTAAGACGAGAGAAAAAATGTCTGGGCTACTAAAATTACTGTTATAGATGTACAGTTATAGTAGAACTTTAACGCTCAGCAATGAAATTAAAGGACGATTTCCCTCTAGGGCTTATATAAGAGAAGACGGTTCAGCTGTGATAAAAATGGCGGATGCGGAATTCGCTTACGCATACGAGTACCAGGGAAATGCAGCAAAATTAGTTCATACACCTCTGACAGACAAATGTTATTTGACCCTTACTCAGGTATTGCATGATCTGAATCTGAATATATATAAGTAAGAAATCATATCTACACTCAATAGTTCTGGATTGATTTTTGCACGGTTTCGACTTCCTGTAAAGGGCATGAGAATGGGACTTGGAGGAAATCCGTACGGGCCAGCTGGAACTGGTAAAACAGAATCTGTCAAAGCTCTTGGAGGCCTTCTGGGTAGACAAGTCCTTGTATTTAATTGTGATGAGGTAAGCTTTGATTCTTGCTTCATAAGGAATTTGAGAGTAAGGATTAAAATTGCAAACGACAATGATCCACCTAATTAACTCTTCTATAGGGAATCGATGTGAAAGCCATGGGAAGAATTTTCATAGGTTTGGTAAAATGCGGTGCTTGGGGTTGCTTTGACGAGGTAAATTTTTCTTCATCATGTATATTTTGAATTCAAGTGCTTTTTCCTCATTCCTAGTTTGACATTTACGATCAAAGGGCCATTACCTTACAGGTGAATCGTTTAGAAGGTGCTACATTGTCGGCTGTATCGATGCAAATACAGCCGATTCAAAACGCTTTAAAAACTGGTGCTACAACAGTGAAATTATTAGAAGAAACAGTGACAATTGATTCTAACACGGGTATTTTTGTGACTCTCAACCCTGCGGGCAAAGGGTACGGAGGCCGAAACAAGTTACCGGATAACCTGAAGCAACTCTTCCGACCTGTTGTCATGTCTCAACCAGATAATGACTTGATTGCGGAGGTCATTTTATTCACGGAAGGATTCAAAAACGCACAGAAGATAGGCCGAAAGTTAGTTGAAATATTCAAATTGGCTCGTCATTTACTCACGTCTCAGAATCACTACGATTGGGGACTGCGAGCTCTAAAGACGGTGTTGAAGGGCTGTGGTACAGCGTTGAAAGATTTTAAGGGGAGCAACTCAGAAGTTTCAGAGGAGAACGAATGTGACGTTGTGGTTGGTTCATTGAGGTTGAACACGTTGCCGAAGCTGACCTACTCGGATTGCTTTCGCTTCGATAACTTGATTAAGGACGTATTTCCTACCGCCAAATTCCAAGATTTAGGTCATCAAGACCTTGCTGAAGCTGTAAAAGAGGCCTGTGCTGATATGAAGCTTTGCGCAAGTGAAAATCAGGTATTTCGGATTGCTTTCGCTTCGATAACTTGATTAAGGACGTATTTCCTACCGCCAAATTCCAAGATTTAGGTCATCAAGACCTTGCTGAAGCTGTAAAAGAGGCCTGTGCTGAAATGAAGCTTTGCGCAAGTGAAAATCAGGTATTTTATGCATGCTTCATTCTGATCTCATTCCGTCTAATACTAGCTTCGAAGTTATGATAGAAATTCAATCTAGGAACTGTTTTTCACCAGGTGAGGAAATGTTTGGAGCTTTTCGAACAGCTACAGCAGAGGATGGGTGTCGTCATAGTAGGACCATCATGCTCAGGCAAATCCACTGTCATAAAACTATTGAAACAGGTAAGGGAAAACCGTATATCATGTACGAAAATATGCGGTGATTTTGGAGTATCTGGAACTTTTAAACATTACGTGGTCCATTGTGGGATTCCAGGCCTTGATTAAGAAAGGACATACGATCAAAACACATTTAATTAATCCCAAGTCAATGCCAAGAACACAACTGCTGGGTCAGATAAATATGGACACTCGACAATGGACAGACGGCATACTGACCTTGAAAGCGCAAGAAGTTTACGCGGAGCCAGCAGGTGGAGTATAAAATTCTCGCCGTTGTAAATCAATTTTGCGTCGTGAAACGATCAATCACAGTTAATTAAATGAAATGATTTGCCATTTAGAGGTAACCTCTTGGATAATCTGCGATGGAGAAGTAGACCCTGAGTGGGTAGAGTCACTAAACTCAGTTTTGGACGACAACCGTCTGCTCACGTTACCATCTGGATGGCGCATTAAGTTTGGGACTAACGTTAACTTCATTTTTGAAACTCACGACCTAACTTATGCTTCACCTGCCACTGTTTCCCGCATGGGTATGATCTTAATGAGGTATGGCCATTACATGATTTTAATATCGTAACAACTAACAACACAGAACTAAACCATTCACGCTTATGTGATAGGCTTAATGTTTCTCTTTATACCGGTAGTGAGGACGATGTAGATGTGAAACTGATAGTGAACTCTTGGCTGGAAAACTGTGGACGCAAGGATAGGATTGCTCATCTGATAGAAGACTATTTCTACAAAGGTCATTATGTCAATAGCAGTTTTAATGTGGTTTCAACAAAACAGAATAATACATTACTAGTTTCATCGTTATAATGTTGCTCTTAATGTTGGATACAGGAGTGGAGTGGGTATCTCAGCAGGCGGAATGCTTGATCAATTTTCCTATTGTGAGCGTGGCTCGAAACGCTTTGTCGTTCATGAAGGATGTTGAAACGGTTCAGCATATGGCCATCGCAATGATAAACGGCTTTGCGGCTCATTTGACCAAAAATACTGCCACCGAGTTTGCTAAGACGGTAGGCAATTAAAATGATAAAATGATAAGTGAGATTCTGGACACCCGACTAGAAGTAATCCTTGTTCATTGTATCACATATAGGTGCTATCATCAGCATATGGCCATCGCAATGATAAACGGCTTTGCGGCTCATTTGACCAAAAATACTGCCACCGAGTTTGCTAAGACGGTAGGCAATTAAAATGATAAAATGATAAGTGAGATTGTGGACACCCGACTAGAAGTAATCCTTGTTCATTGTATCACGTAGGTGCTATCATGGACAGGTTTAAGCGTTCCTCAAGACTGGGATTTGCTAAAGCTGACTTACAATCGATCAAGTAACACCATCGACACTTTCCGAGACGAAGAGTTGGAAGTGGATGAATTTTATCGGCACTGACAGTCCGCCGTTAGTAATGACGGCGGATGCGAAACAACTCCTTCATTTGGCAGAGACTTGGCTGGACACGGGTGAACCATTCATGATAGCAGGGTTCGAAGGATGTGGCAAGACGTAAGTAGCTTGAAAAAACTACAACTTAGAAGTTAAACTGTTTAATGGACCATAAGAGATTGGTGACCGACGGTTGATAAACGTTTTCAGAATCATATTGCAACAAGCTTTCGCGTCTCTTCATTCGGTAGATGTCACCACAATCTACTGTTCGTCTTTAGTGCGGCCGCATCATGTACTCCTCAAATTGACTCAAGTATGCATATTTCAATGTTAATATTTTTCAAAATCATGCAGTTTGTGAGGATTGCACTTTTCGTTTCTATTCTAAAAGTACTGCAGAACAGTTTCAACAACTTCATGGAAGAGTTTACAAGCCGAAGGACAAGGAAAGACTGATTTTGTACTTCAAGGACTTGAATCTTGTGAAACCTGATAAGTGGGGAAGTTGTCAACTAGTTGAGTTTTTGCAACAGGTAAGTTCACAAAACTGTACTTGCAGCATGTCCCATTATGTTTACCGCAATAGAATCAGCTCCTTCATTAAAATTTCTTTCTTAATAGCTGATTAAAAACCAAGGATTTTACGATTCGAACCTTGAATGGGTAACGATAGAAAATATCCATATTGTTGCCAGCATCAGCTATGGGGCGTCCAGTGCCAAGTACATGCTTTCACCGCGGTTCACCTCTATCGTCCGCTTTGGATTTGTCAGGTATAGTTGAATAGCTTTTTAACGATTGTAAGATTTTAGCTTGTATCATCGGTAACCAAGCTTACATTCCATTTGTCTTGATGTAAGTGACCTGGAAAGACCACAACTGCAAACTATCTGCCGAAGTTACATGAAGCTTTTTGCACAGCAAAAGCTTAAAGTAAAATCAGGTCAAAATACAGAAATGGACAAGCTGTCTTCTGCTACAATTCAATTTTACGAGAGCATTAAAACCATGTTCAAGCAATCGGTTAAAAATCACTATCGCTTTACACCAAGAGACCTTACCAGTTGGATTTTAGGCCTTTTGCGTTATGAATTTGATGAACAGGAAGATCGAGCAGCGATGATAACGGTAAGTACAGGGAAGTCGGAATGAACATATAACATAAAAAATGTCATAAATTACGGCTTACCAAATTACGGCTATACCAAATTTTAGATTTGGGCACATGAAACCTGCCGAATGTTTCGTGACTAAACTAGTAACACCGAAAGAAAAAGACAATTTCGACAAAGCTCTTAACACCTTAGTGATGGAAACGTGGCAGGTGGATGATATTAGCGGCAAGCTGCAGAGTAATCAACATTTTCTGCCTGAACTCGAATTTTATTAAATTAATAATTGCAAATTATGCGTCATCAATGAAAATTACGAGCAATTTCTGATCACAGGCCTGTACTACGTCAGTGTTATGGCACCTCCAGAAGTGAAAAACGCACCCCAGGTATTCGGCTCCCCTCTCACAAAAGTTTCTCCAGAGGACATGCTGACCATCACAGAACGAGGAGTTACCTTATACAGCAGAGAGTATCGGAATTTGAACATTGTTATTTTTCCTGAAGTTTTGCAAAATGTGGCCAACTTTGACCGAGCGCTTTCAGCCAAGCAAGGATCGTTATTCCTGGCTGGAAAATCTGGGGTGGGGCGCAGAACTGCAATTTCGATTGTTACGGCGTTGCATTCTGCCATTCAAATGACGCTTAAAGTTGGACGGGGGTATTCTGTGAAGCATTTCAAGCAAGACTTGAAGCAGGTTTGTTGCATTTCTCAACTTTCAGATTGCAGGCATAACTAACACGGTTTAACCAGTATTGGCTTTTAATTATCGAATAAAACTTGCAGGCAATTCAAGCATCTGCTGTAGAAGGAAACAAGGTTTATTTGATAATAGAAGATTTTCAGCTAGTAGATCCTTCATTTTTGGACATGCTGAATAGTCTCATGTCCTCTGGTGAGGTAAGATGGTTTGAACTTTTTATCAACCGAGGGTATTTTTATTTCTCTGTGAAACTGACGAGGCAGGACCTAATGCTTTCTTTTAGATCCCAGGGCTTTACACCCCGGAAGAGTTTGACGGCGTGGTGGCTTCACTACGGGAAACCGCTTCCTTAGAAGGCTATTCCTCATCTTTGAACAATTTCTTTGTTGGAAGTAAGGAATAAAATGACAAAGATTATCAATGGACTGGTTTCAGTAATAAACTGTTTCACCGTTCTAATTGCTTGCACAGGAGTCCGGCAACTTCTCCGAGTGATTTTGCTCATGGATTTCACGAACGATAACTTTGTCAAGAACTGTGAAAGCAATCCAGCAATTTACAAAGAGTGTAACTTCATGTGGTTGGATTCATGGTCTCTCAACTCTCTTGCGGCAGTTCCTCGATTGATCATTGACAAGTAACAAACCTGCAATTGTTCGACAAGAGTGCTCTATTTCAGCTCAGAATTTTAAAATTACTATGATTCCATCACAGGTTTTATAAAATCAATACGGACTTAGAATCTGGTTTCCTAAAAAGCGCTAAGCCGGCTGCTCTGGAAGTCTATGCTAAAGGATTTGTTATGGTGTATGACTCACTGACGGAAAAGATGTCAATCCCTCGGAAATACGTATCCTTGGTCCACAATTATGCCAAAATCTTCAGCTTGCGAACATCCAGTCTCTCAACCCAACTGACACGTTTAGCGGTATAACTTGGATCTGGCTTTCATAATTTTTTTTGATTACCCCTTATGATTACAATGATTCATTCCTCAATTTACGATTGCAGGCTGGCGTCTCTAAGCTTTCTGAGGCAAAGGAAATAGTGGAGAAATTAAAAGTTGACGCTTCTGAGCAGGAGGTTTTGCTTGCCAAAAAGCAAGCTGAAGCAAACAAGGCCCTTGAGCTCATCACTGAAACCATGAGAAATGCAAATATCCAGCGTGGAGAAGTACAACAACTGCAGGAACAAACGGCCAAAGAAAACGAAATTCTAGAACAAAAGTAAGGTTATTACACTTAATAGTTCTCTGTGAAAGCAGATTAAAGAATTTGTGGTTCACATATCTCGGTATTACTCGCAGGAAGAAGTCCATCGACGCTGAATTAGCCGACATTGAACCCCAGGTGAAGAAAGCACAAGCTTCTGTCGGAAGCATAAAGAATGAGGCTCTCTCTGAGATTAGATCTTTAAGAGCTCCACCGGAAGTGATACGAGATATTTTAGAGGCTGTGCTGAGACTAATGGGCATTATGGACATGTCCTGGAACAGCATGAAGCTCTTCCTGTCTCAGCGTGGAGTCAAAGAAGAAATAAGGTAGCCTGATTAATCGATCGACGAAATTTTCGTACAATCCAGTGGTGTTGTAGAGCTCACTGAGTTTTTGTTATTGTAGAAACTTTGATGCCCGCAAAATCAGCAAAAAGGATCGAGATGCAGTGGAAAGGTTACTGAAAGAGAGACCGGACTCGTTCACAGAAGCTGCTGCCAAAAGGGCATCCGCTGCCGCCGCTCCGCTGGCAAGTTGGGTCATTGCAAACGTGAAGTATTCTCGTGCTTTGGAAAAAATCGAGCCGCTGGAAAACCAACAACGGCTCATTCAAAAGTCAGTCGGTTTGTACACTGAAAACTAATTCCGCAACGTTGGTATACTTGCATGACTTGAGTTTGGATTTGACAGGGGCCTACTAGCGGCTGAGGGTCAGTTAGAACAACTCAGCTCCGAGTTGCTTGATGTGGACCAGAGAGTGGAGAAATTGAAATCCAACCTAAATCAATTTACCAAAGAGGCTGCAGAGACTGAAATACGACTGAATGGTGTGAAGGCAACGCTAATTGCCGCAGAAGGCCTAGTTGGTAAACTCCAAAGTGAATTTTCCAGATGGACGAAACAAGTAAGCTAATAATAGTTCAAGTGACTTTAGCAGTTCTAGTACTCAAGACTTTTAATATTGGCAATTACTTCCATCCGATTACAGCTCCAAGATTATGGAATCGGGCTGAAGAAACTACCTTACGAATCCCTCTTGGCTGCTGCATTCATGACTTATTTGCCTGAAACGCCTGAGGATGTGCGCCAACAATTCGTGTCCAAGTGGTCCTCTGCTCTCAAACTAAAAGACTTCAACCTGCTCGAGGTTTTATCTTCGGAACAAGAGATGCGATCGTGGAAAGCCTCCGGTCTTCCTCCAGACAGATTGTCTTTAGAAAATGGTCTGATAATTCATCAGGTATGTTATTTTGAAATGTACGTGAAAACTCAATATTTGTATCGGATTCTCTTGCTAACTCTTGAATTTATGCCATGACTAGCTCACGTTGGATGAGGAGAGAGTAAGTACAAGTAGTAGTTTAGTTTTGCAGGGGACGAACAAAGGATACTAATTATTTCTTACCATTTACAGACGCTCCTGAGACCGTACATTATAGACCCGTCTTCTCGAGCTGGAGATTGGTTGACCACGTCATTAGCTTCTAGGGCGGGTCAAACTGTAGTGAGCATCTCACTGGAGGATGCCAAATTCCCACACGAGTTGGAATTGGCCGTGAGGTTGTATACCAGAGTTCCCAAGTACCAAAGCGTAAAACGTGAAAGCACGTTCTCATGTTTTATTTTGGCACAGATTTGGCAAAACGTTGATTGTCACCGAAGCTGATGCGATAGAACCAATTTTGGTGCCCATATTGCGAGGCGACGTTATATCGCAAGGAGCACGAGAGATTGTACAGATAGGTGAAAAACTGGTGGATGTTAGTCCAGCGTTTAGAATTTACCTCGTTACAAGAAATCCGACGCCTAAAATTAACTCTGATTCTGCGTGTCTGATAACAACTGTCAACTTCACCACCACCCGAGCCGGACTAAGCAGCCAGGTAGGAGCTGATA
>VRMD01003636.1:0-10540 GCA_009872375.1 Sminthurides bifidus | reverse complement strand
CGGCCTAGTTACAGCGTCTGCTTTAATTCCTATGTACGTGATTAATTTTTTCCTTTAACTTTTGCTGAGGCCTTAGAATTTCAAGTTACATCACGTGCCAACAAGTTTCCACGTTTACTTTCCATGCGTTATTCCTATCACTTGTTATGAGTTATGCTAATGACTGCAACGTGCTCAGCTTGAAGAAAGTACCCATTCAATGCAGTCGTCACCTCAGCGACGAAACCATGGCAACAAAAATTGCCAAAGCTAATGTTATTCAAAATATTTAGTGCTTTGTTTACAATCTAACAATGCAAATTCTGTTTTTTTTGCGAATTGCAAACAAACAAGGAGCTCCTAGTCCTCTTGCATAAGCTTTGGCTCCATACGAGATTTTACATGCCTATTGCTAGGCATTACGGTTCGCCAGGTGCCCTCTCCCATACCTAATGGTAGCACGGGCAAGCACCATGGCAAATAGCAGGTGTATAATTAGTAAGCTCGTCTCACGGAGGCGTAGAGTCCGATATTCTCACGTTAATTTTTTATCAGGGAAAATCTAATACACTTTTCGCTAATTACCATGACTCAAAACGTGTTTCTCCTTAGCCTGTGGGAATTTTTTATTAAAATGTAATTCCATCGCTGGGATTCAGCTTTATTGAGTGATAAACAGCCAATGACGGAGGCTCTCATCGGTCGGCTTCTTCTTGCACACTCGCTCTCGACCCTGTTCCCTTGTGTCCAGAAAACTTCCTGCCAAACTTGAACCAGATCCATAATACATGAAAAACTCATTTTGCAGTTCACAAAATAGCGCCATTCTTCCACTTAAGTTCCTGTTCAGTTCCAGTCAAGTTCCCGGAGACCTACGTTATAGCCTCGTTGACCATGCTTGTTTTAATTGGATTCATCAATTCCCTCTAATTAATTCAATTTTAAATCACCACCTTCGCCTAACTTATTTATTCTTTCTTCTGTTTGGAAAACAGGTTATTGCAAGTCCGACTAGTTTTTGTCACTCGCATTAATGACTGATTCGCAGATGTGCTTGCGTACTCATGAGAGTCACCCTCCTCGAGAGAACTAAGATTACTGTTTGAGTTTCATTAAAATGAAACTTTTAAGAACGTCACTACGGAAATCTTTTTGCTAAAGTCCTGACTTAACTTGCTGGACTATTTTTTGGCTAAAGCTATTATAAAGCCGACTCTTTAGCGAAATGGGGATCATGAGCCCACAGCTACTTCACATATTGTGATTAATTCATTGATTAATTGACCTCTCAATTTATATTTAACCTCCTTGACTTTTGGAACCGTATGTCCAAAAGCTATGCGGCACGAGGAAAGAGCGCATAACAGCCCGTTCAAGAATAGTTTTTACCGGTGAATGCGCAGTCAACTATTCAAAAGCAGGTTCTTAAGACTAGTTTGTCTCCGTTTGAATGAATTCAAAACTTGAATCGAGAGTTTGTTCAAATGAGCAAGTGTAATTATTTCCGGTCTCTCAGGGAGGCTCTGAGGAAAAATCCCCAATCTTTCTTGGCTTCAACCAACGGTCTAATGCAATACGACGTTGTGGAGGCTGAACCCCTCTTTGTTTTCTTGACTTGTGTCTCTTTTGAAAAGCCTTTTGGAAAAAAACACAGGTTCAACTTGTGGGTGAGCCATGTAATGAAATGCGTGTGTGTGTGAAAAAACACAAGAGTTAAAATTATATTTTAGAGAGCGAAAAAGCTTTCAAAAAGGCGCTTTCCCGTGTCTTTCCCTTGCAGTAGCATCTTCATCAGAAGCAGAGAGCATGAGGCGAGGGAAGTGACTGCATTACGACGCGGTTTTAACGAGATTTTCTCTGAATTCCATTTCACATTTCACACTACAAAAATAAGACACGATGACGACAACGACACGGCAGTAAGTGACAAAACAACAGTAGGCTTTTAAGGCATAAATGGACACTTTTATAACTTAAAGTGCTTACTGACTCCGGCTGTGTATCAAATGTTGAAAAACAAAGGCTGAGGACAAACTTCAAGCTCTGTATGAAACTTGAGTGCGTAATTTGACAATCGCGCTGGATAGGCAACATGGGGAAATTACAGGTAAAAAACCATCGTGAAGACAGGTCTGCTTACATGAAAAGCTGCTTTTAAGTTTTCTTCATTCTTGAAGCTGGCTCCCAAGTTTAGCGTAGGTGGTCAGCTGGCAGTTAGCATAGCCCACGGTCGGCCAGTACACTGGCCGGGGTTGACCACCATTTGTAAAGATTCAAAGCCTTAAGTTTGAGGGATACCACTTACCGTCTTGCTTCTGAAGGAATTGCAAGCTTACGAGAGTGAGCATACTGAGGAAGAAGACATGGGTGCGAAAAATGATTTTTTATAGACTCCTTCAAAAGAGCACGAGGCTGACGAGAAGAAAAGTTTACACGGGTTAGGTGGGCCAGGAGCAGTGGTGCGCTTCCTTGGCATAAACTCTCGCTCAGCCATGCATAATGCCTGCGAAATAATCCTTGAGCAAATACATGTTCTGCTGCTAAACCGGATGCGGATGCTAGCTTCTTCTCAGTGAAAAACACACTCCAGCTTTCAAGTCGCGGTAATGCAATGCAAGTGTTCAGTAGTTTGGTTTACTGCCCATGTCAGGTTGAGACGCTTTCAACTTGGCATTGGAGCTTCGTAAAGGATTGTTCAAGACATGGGCGAACGTTGACCGTTGGCCCGCCGAATACCCAAAATCCAATGTTTCCTGCAAACGACTTGGTGAAAAAATCTTTTCAACCCACTTGAATATTCGTACTTTGGAAGGAAGAAAGTGGGAAATGTGAGAAAAAAGTTGAAACTTGTTGACAGTATCATCTAATTTTTTAATTGATTGTCATATGGAAATCCATATCTGATTGTCATTCGACAAAACTCGTTCGCTACCTGCCTACTGTATGTCTACCTCTCATCCTGTCATGCGACGCGTCAAGACAGCTGACGCACTCCTTCCCCAATTTCCTCTCCACGCACGTTCTATGAAGTAGCAAGGGCTGCTACCTGCTACATTAGAACAAAATTCGCAAATGCAAAACTAATGAGCCTTTTAACAAGCACATGTATCAAATGATCAAATCATTAATCCATTGCCATTAGCGGATAAAATCCTACCTGTGTTCTGTTAAATCTGTAAGAATGTGCCGCGACTTCCATTTTCAGCCTGTCCAGTAGCAACTCCCTTATTGATTGCTGAATGTCACCAGTTCGCATTCTTTCTTCCATTGTCTCACAACATGTCTCAGTGTTCAAGTTCAATTGGCTCAAGCCATACAAGTAACTTATAGGCTTTGGAGTACCTCTCAGACAGAAGGAGCATGAGAGCATGTGAGTGAAATGTAATGCTTCATGTATTTTGCATTGCTTTCCTTTGAGAGATTCTCTCCCTCTCGCTTCATCCCTCGTTTGAAGATGATCAACTTAATCGAGATGCGATGAACTAAAAATTAATGCGAATACGCATTTCACAGATTTCCATTCGCGATAAAAGAATCGATCGCTCGTCAAACAAATTGTAGTTTCACGGGTAGTGAAAAACACCGTTACATCTGCATGTACGAGTGCGTTGTACGGTGAGCAATATTTGCACAGTATAATTTGCAAACACGGAATTAAACAGCTTCATCTCGCTTATCTGATATGGGCCGTTGGCGAAAGCCTCCCCCACCCTTTGCAAAACATTGAAAGAGTGAGAAATCCGCAATACAGAAGTCAAGGCCAAGTTAAAGGCGACAGGGCGAGCCGGCGAGCTACGTTTTCACACAGTAATGTTTCTTGCTATGTTGCACATTGTATCTTAAGACTTTCGCGAGTGTTGAGATGGAAGGAATCGTCTGGGAAATGGCGTTGATTAACGATGTTAATTCCCTTTGGTAAGGATAAAAGAGCAATTTGCATGCAAAAATAAAAAATTAAGTTGTCGGATCTGCCCTCAGGTAACGGAAGGAGGGTTTTAAGGAAGTTGACGTTGAAGGTAGGTGAGCCAATTTAAATAAAAGACCATAGGTAGACCTAGACGACACCAGTCCGAAGATCATTAAGGATTTTTAATGTGAAAGATGTTACTAATAGGCGGGTCTTGTAACTTCCTGTTATGCAAGACGGATTTTGAAAAGTGCTTCAGTTTCCAAAGTCAAAACAAAGAGTTTTCATGTACGCTTCCGTTTAGTCGCGGGAATTTAATTTCCAAAGAAACTAATTACCATGAATTAAGTGAGAGAAAACCAATCGTATTAAAAGGTCGCTGCATGGCTCTGGTTACCAAAGGTTTAATTGTTATAGTCTGACGGTAGTTTGGTGGCTCTATACCAGGAATCAGGACAGGATTTGAAGGTAAAGGCAGCAATGGTCTTCAGACTAAGACCTGAAAGCTGACAGAGTCGACGAAGGACTGCTTTGTGAAAATTATGAATTTTAGAGAATATGACGTAAGCTTTTAGGTCCTCGGATTAAAAGGAAGTTAGTATAGAGTGTGCTACTGACTCGAAAGTCTCGAAAGGATGGAATTGACAGGTAAAGGCATTGAGAAGAAAAGAGTAAGTGCGGAGCAAAAGTTTCTTTTCAAAGTTTCTTTTTCTCAAGTCTGTCTTTATTAAACCAGGGAATGTGGCAGGGTCATAAAATGTTTTAACTCGAGTCTACTACTACTCGAACTGAAAGCTTGTAGAATTGAGAGAATTGCCGCAGCTTTTGGAGGGAAACCAGTACACGAGCTCACAAACTTATTACTCGTGAGGTAAAAGAGCATCATGTGTATAACGACAATCAGACTGACTGGGAGCAAGTTTTTAACCAGTCGTTTGTTTAGACCCTATCCATCCTTTTCTTACGTCGGACAGGTAGAGTTTGCCGAGTAAAACAGAAAGGAGTCTCTCTCATTGCTTATTTTGTGTGGTTTTATTTCCCTGCCTCACGTAGTAATAATAGTAATGCGTTAAGTAATTTCCTTCAGCTCGTGTTCCGAGTTTTCGAGCAATGGGTTGTGGAAACTCCTTGCATCGTCGTGGAGAAAGAAAAGGTCAGGTTGTGTGACTCAGTAGAATGGAATCATAGAGCATAGGCCAGCATACTTCAGAAGGTATATAGGGGAATTAAAAAAATTGGATCGTATTAAAAGCACTGTTTTATACGCTGTGCCGAAACTTTTCTTATGCGGAGACAGGAAACGTTTCTTTTTTATATTGAGAGAAATCCAAAAATTCTTTTTTAATACCTTAACTGGTGGTATAGTTCGCTTTTGCCTTCAACTCAATACTTGTTGACTTGGACTCAAAGTGACTGAGAAGGATGGTCAGACGTTACTCTTGTTCCTGTAACCCTTTGAAGTACTGCACGGTAATATACGTATTGCGTTACGTGAATGTTTTCAAGCTTCGGCTATTATAAATATACGAAATGGTTCCACAATGAGCAGTATTTTACGAAACATCAAAGGAGAGGAAGCCAAAGAAAGAGAGAGTTTGTTGTGTAAACGTGTGTCGGAGTCATAATGCATGCACAAGTCATTGTTGAAACGAACTTGAACCGCTTGTAGGATAATCATAATCATTGTAATCCAAGAATGGATAATGGTAATGCGGCACTGCCGGTCTCTTTCCAAGTAGCAAAATGCAAGCTAATACAATTGACCATTTTGATGTACGTGACTCAGTTAGCACAGGATTTACTACAGACTTACTACAGGGGGTATCCTAACCTCATGCTAGTCTATTGCGACACAATTTTACAGAAAGATTTAGCTTTTTTTCAAGAAAAAACAGAAGTCAAAAGGAAGCCTATATGGAAGCCATATAGGCCTCTCTTTTCGAACGAGACATGTTCTACTATACAGCTTAGTCAATGGTGTTGTATAACCATGGTAACAAAAACCAAATTTTTTCTCTTCACTACCTAAGAGAAATGTGCTCCGATCGGCTATTCTGCTCTAGAATTCTGGATTGAGGGCAGGTCCTTAGACCTTTGTGGCCCGGTTTGCAATTTGTGCACCGGAAGTTCCTGATTCGGTATCCGGCTTTGCTCGGTGTAATTTACCCGGCTTCCAGACACAGTTCCTTTACAGCCACAGGAACAGGAGGAATTCTTATACCTGGTATGTTTTCTCGGTCCGAGACAACAAAACTCCCACAATATAAAATACAGCAGGCAGTCATGGACTTAAATTCGTGGGCTTGAAATCGTCTGACTGGGGAAATCAAAAAATGTCTACCAAGTTCCGAATCATGTGTAGCCTTCACATTGGAGGTTGTACCAGGATCATTAAATGGACAAAAATACGGACGGGAATAAGGTATTCACGACAGGAGTGCGTAACGGTGTATGGTGGTGGTGATTCAAGACGTGAGCAATAATAATGTGTTTGCAGACTTGAAAGCAAGGTTTCGGACCTGTCCTTGTCGTTGTCCATTGTATGATTGGTGTGTACACTATGTACGAATGGCTAAAAATATGATGAGAAAGCAAATAGGATTCAAAGCTCCCATCCGCGTCTCATCACGGCCTCTTCGTAAAAAATTCAGGAGGGAGGGAGGTGGCGCATTAATAAATGAATAAGTTTGATTGACTCGCACATGATTGACTGTCGGATTCAAATTGAGTCCGAGTCAGTAAAGAATATCGCCCGTCCTCCGGCTCCGACAGACGTGACAGCCTGGCCTGTCTTCCTTCATTGCCATGGAGGAGAAAAGTTGACGGAGCCGATGCATTCATTGAGAACTTTTCTTACCTTCGGAAGTAATAGGAAGTGCAGTTTGACTGGCCTATGCATATTTTGGGAAGAAATTTTGGCTTTATTGTATTGAAAACCCTCAAGAAAATTGCAGTTCCGTGCAGAAAGTCGTAGGCATTCAACTGCAAAATGGATGCAGACTGATTTCGATACCGAGGATTTACCTTTAAGAAAATGACGGTAATTAGCGGGTTTAGTGGAAGAAGGAAAAATAAATCGATTGCTTGATTTCATCCCTGTGCAGTAGACTGAGAAAACCGTGGGTTTTGTGTGCAACCAGAAATCAGACTCGGTTCCGGCTACGGCTTCTGCGCCTTCTGTGTGGGCGTTCTGTTGCTTGGCAAATGTGAATCCGGTGTGAGTGATGAATGGAAATAATAATTAAATAATCTTCAATTCTGCTAACGAGGCGAACATTGTAGGCGTTCAGTCGTATCATTGCGATATTTTTGCACAGATTGCACTCGATAATTTCTAGTTTCACTTCGGCGTCCGTCACTCATTCATTCAATCCTTAAGGTCGAGAGGGTACACCAAAGTACATGTACACTCGTGGACTTTTTGCCTCTGGTTTTGAGAAAATTAGATATTTTTCCAACCTGCCGGACCCCGACTAATTTTCGGACTCGTGTTGCGAAAAATTTCCTGCCGCTCTTTTTTTTCTCCGCTAATTAAACTGATAAGAGAAATTACACTGCTCTTCTTTCGCACGTGAAATAATTAAAGTGCAGGCTGAAATAGAATTTGAAATCTGCTATATACATACTGTGCTGCACTGCACGGAAGACCAGCTCCCATTCAACGTAAGGGACAGCCAGTTTGGCTCCCGTCCCAGCCTAAATGAGGACTGTTTAAAAGCTAATTTGAGCTGCCAAAATATTCATTTTCAGGCACTATTAACTCGGTGCATCTCCCAATTTAGACTGGTCGCGATCCAGTGGCTCTTGCATCTGTGCTTATATGCAGTTTTTGATTTTTTTCAGTAAGTAAGGCACGTGTGTTTGTGACGAAGAGCATTTGGCGCCGGCAAAATGGGGCTGCTTCACGTGACCTAAAATTAGCTTGGCTGTGCTTCAATTTGCAGTTGAAGATGCCTCGGTTTTTTCCATTACAAAATCTCGTTTGATGAAATTTTTCAGACAGTCAAGTCAAACACCTGGAAATCAGGAACAAATCAAGGAATCATACAAAGCAGTCAGGTTGCAAATTTTAATCACCGGCAAGTGTGATTTGTGTAGCCTACGTCAAAGAATGCTCAACGAAGCAAATTCGCTAATCGCCTTCGAAGCCCAACTGCCAACGATTCGCACCAAAAGGTCTAAACTATAATTGCATTGACGCAATTTTTCTGACTAAAATTTCCGGGAAACATAAATTCTGGCAGGAGAGAAAACAGAGCTCGGATGAGGATTAGAAGTTTTACCACCTTGTGATTTGCTAGCAGGGCTTATTTGTATTGTAGGTTACCGTTTGTGATTTGTAGAAGGGTAATAATCAGAGAGTCCGTCGTCTCTCGCTCTTGCTCTATGGCACAGGGTTTTGTACTTGCTCGAACGCTCTGAAGGTTGGACACCAGCAAGTGTTTGTATTAGCTGGAGGGCAGGTAAAGCTCCGTAAAGGTGGTTTATTAAGCGTGTCTGAATTGAGTGAGGCGTGATCTTCCAAGCTTAAAGATTCATCATGGTGTGAAGCAGAAGTGAAGTGGTTTCACCCCCACCTGTGTTCGCATTGTTGAGAGACTGACTATTTGTAATATTCTTTGAGCGTTTTACGATCTTCATGCGACTTTAAAGGTGTGCCAGGCAGGAGGCGGATTTCATTTACGGCTCGTAGCTATTCCACACAGGCTCTTTTCACAATGTTCACAATGCCAAGACTTGTGATAATTATGAATTATTGCATAAACTCATAGTCTTTTTAGTCGCGGGAGAACGAATGCCAGGAAGCGTTAGCTATTCCACACAGGCTCTTTTCACAATGTTCACAATGCCAAGACTTGTGATAATTATGAATTATTGCATAAACTCATAGTCTTTTTAGTCGCGGGAGGACGAATGCCAGGAAGCGGCAGGGGGAGGACTAATGTCGACCACCCTGGTTGCAATCCACAGCATGGAAAATTGCAAGAAATACATGGCAAAAAATAGTGTTATTCGTGGACCACTTGGCAAAAATAAGGGTAATTTTTCTGGCAATTGGTCGAGGTAGCAGCAGGTGGGTGCTTTTATCAGTCGAAGTTTAAAAGTCATTTTCCGTTAATCTTCCAATTACAACGTTTATTACAGAGGAAACAAACTAGAGGCAATTACAGACCCTGGCATGTAATTTGAAACTGCTAAAATGTCCCGTGTATACCTTCGTGAAGAATCAATTCCCATAATAAAATTATTCGTATGACACTGAATATATAAGACTGGGGACGTAATTGCACCTTCGGCTGAGTAATTACTCGGTTTATCTAGTTTGCCGGCCAATTTCTACCTGTATTACTAATGCACAAGGAGAGATAAGGCACAACTATAGCATGATAATATCGTCAATTGCAGGGTGATATCAGTGTTTTCATTCCATTTTCAGCATTGGGTGGAACATGTACGTGTAGATGATGTGATTTAGGTAGTGCAATTCCTAGCGTAGGTGATACCCGGGTTCGGGCTTTTAACGGATGGTCTTCAGCGCGGGTTTTGAAGAATGCGGAAGTTAGAATACACAAAATATTTGCTTCGATAGTTGTGAGATTCTGAAGGAGAGCTGAGTACGTAGAAACAGCCTTTTAATTTCTGAAAGAGGATGAAGAACTGACATCTGAAGGTTCCGAGAAGATCAATCCTCGGTGTACTTGTATCCCTGTATGCATACAGCCACAATGGTGGAACTCACCTGACTTTCTTCAGTTCTCAAGTGAGATCCAAGCTTTGATTAGATGTTAGCACTTTGCGGGACGGAACTAATTGCAGGGCTGATAACCAAAGCTGTTGGGAGTAATAATGTTTGTGTAAAATCATCATTTTGGGTGTTATTCACCATTACCTGAGTCGGATAATACAATATGCATTTTGTACCTTGTTGGCTTCCAGGATGTATAGCATTTGATAGCATAACGTCTGTCAACTGCTGGTGGTGTTGATTTCTCATCCAAAATTGATAAATTGTACCACCTGAGTCTTCACTTGGTGGAGGAAAGCTGCAGTACGAGCCGTAATTAATGACCGAAGTGCAGTTTTAAATAGGCGCATGCAGTAAGACTTTGGCGTGACTCCTGCCACCAGGCATCGAGTTACCCGGGGCGGGTGTTAAATCGATTAGATCTGAGCTTTATGTTAATGCGTCACACGAAATGAAAATACACGATGCGTGTCTAGCTGTAGTACATGTCATGCAACGTGTATTTCGCGAACGTCCTTGAATCCGTCTTCAGTTTTCGGGGATCTGAGCTCATGAAAGTGCAGATCACAGGCGGAGTAAGCTCCGCCTTTAACTTTAGATTCGCCCCATTCTCTACAGCTGATAAAAATAACTTGTTCAGACCTCAGGTCGTGATATTATCACAAGACACAATGCACTTGCCACTTGCATCATTCCGTTATCAGGCAGTTATCAGCTTTGGTTGCATTATCTTCATGTTATAAAGACAAATCCTTTTCTCGGTGAAAAAGAATCCGTGTGTAATCTGGATGTACAAGTAGTGTAGATACTTGGGACTTATGTTGTAGTTTGATTGTGTTGCAGTAAGATAAAGTTGGTGGTTTTGTTCCAAGCTTCGACTGGTTACTTAATAGGACTTGTTGTGAGAT
>VRMD01003635.1:0-10540 GCA_009872375.1 Sminthurides bifidus | reverse complement strand
GGCTCATAACTCCGGAACGGGGCATTAGTGCACCTAGAGACCTACACCATTCGAATCAGCTCAGCGAGAGCTTTCGAATGGTATAGGTCTCATCAAATTCTAAGACGGACAGTTGTGTCCGTAGTATTGTCAACCAAATTACAGCTGCTTCCTTATTCATTTGCACTTGCGCATGCTGTTTACGTTCTTAATATAATCTGTTTCGTTTTTTAAAATTAAGCCAATTTCCTTAATTTCCTGTCCGTGACGTAGTTTCCGCTGTTTTTCATACTTTGATGTCAGCTGAGGAAGGGCTACAGCTGCTTGAATCCGCTGTAAATTACTGTCATGAATTCGCGTCACAGTCACAGGCGTTTCGATTTTGGTACTTGTCAACAATAGGTTTAACCCATATGTAGTTCAAATTCTGCTCACCTAATCCCTTCAAGCCCAACTAAAGATTGCTAGATTTTTGGTAGTAACTCATATGCAAGCTAAGTTGCAATATGCAATCTATATTGTGTGGAGTTGAGTGTTTCAAAGATGGAGGCAACACAGTTAGCGCTACTGAGGAACAATTCGCTTGTAATTCCGAGCTGTACAGGTAAGACGGAGCACTCTAAATCCAATTTAAATCTGCATTAAACACCATGAGTAAGCATTAATTGACAGCTTCATAGTTTCAGCTTATAACTATACTCGATGTGAGGTTATAAAAGAGCTTGATAAATTTTTTTGCAGACAATTCAGATACTTTAAGACAACTGACAATGCATAGCCACATGAAGGGACTTTGAAGACATCCGGCATCCTTCAGAGATTTTCAGATGACATCAGAAAAGTACTCAGACTCTAATGATCAATCCTACGTGAAAAGCACTTCGTCAAACCCTGTATCTGACAGCAGCCGCATATACCATAAGAGTGCCACATGGGATCAAACCTTCCTTTCTCGTATTGCTTTGACGGTACTTCAAATTCCTTCAACAGCTTTTCAATATTACTTCTAAATAGAAACTGTTGAAACTGACAGAAAAATGTTTGTCCATTATCTAGTGGAATCTATCAAAATTCCGAATCTGATTATACAAACCTTGGCAATAAACGGATCTGAACTTTAAGTTCAACCATTTTCGCAAATAAATTTTCAAACTAGTGGGGCAAAACCTCTTCTACTACTTAATGTCAAGATTCAAGATTGAGTGGATTCAAGCTTTATGTAGAAGTTCCAATATTGAAATGCACAAATAAGGGAGCTCGCTCCACAAACTGGCCGACCAGTTCAACTTTCGGCATCTACAGCAAAACTTATCTTTTCATTCTAGCGACACTCTTAATTTAAATCATCCTCCCTACTGAATTAATTTCAGAACACCAGTGAACTCAGTGAACCAAAAATACTGGGAAATGTCGAAAATCCTCGACTCCACAATTATACCATTTCTGATCACGTTTTTTCAAGTAATTTACTGCACAGATATAAAAACGCATTGGACTACGCATTCAACAATTAATTTGAGTCCTTACACCAGCGAACTATACGACAGCCTACTGATTCTAATCGACTACGGGGAATCGTTAAATGAGAGAAGCATCTCAAACATTCCGTTCATAATCTTACAAGCAGAAAGCTCATGGAAGATCCCCCGGACAAGTCGTACTAGTAAAAACAAAACAATTCGCCTTATACAAACGTCAAAAACTATTAGGTCACTCTTCACTGTCGTCGCAAGTATACCTGGTAAACCATTTCGCTACCTTGATCCCCATAAAGTAAGAGGAATTGAAGTTGGGCATCTACAATGGTGGCAGATTCGTCAAGAGTTCACTCATTTCAAAGATCCGTCGCTAGATATAGGACATATTCCAGTGAGTCCAAAAAGAGTACTGGTGTTTGTTCACAATTCGTGCGTTGATTTCATTAAAACAACCTCCTTGAAATTTTTCTACGATTTCTTCGACAAGTCCCGTCCAGTTTTTTACGTCGTATCGTATACAAATCCTACTAGCACTTATGGTGCAGATGTCGGGGAAAAAATACATAACCTTTCTGAACCAGGTCGGTACATACAATTAAATGATGTTTGTATTATCTGTACTTTCTGCTATCAAATTCCTACGCGAAACGAACAGTGGCTACGATACGAGGCATTCCCATGCGTCGATAATTGTTCACACAAAGGAGTACTTGACCAAATCCTGGATGTTGTATCAAATCATGGCTACGACCTGTACTGGGATTCATCAACCTGGATGCGCTACCTAACTGTAAAAAGATATCTGCAGCTTAAAATCAGTCGATTCTCGAATATGGACCTCATGACTGCTATACTCCATGATATTTTTCCAAGAAACCGAACATTTCTCCCTCGGCTGACCTCATCTGGCAGTATAAACCATCCGAACTCGAAGCTGGTGCTGAAAGTCAAGTTAGTATTACAATTCTACGTTAAGAGGAGAAAGATTTCAGATCAAGAATCAGTAATAGTAACAACAGAAGAACTCGAAGTAATGGACTACGGTATGGACAGCTACATCACGTGCTATGACTCTTACGTTTGGATAAGCCTTTTGGTGACTTCGACAACTACTTCATTATTTTTTTCCGCGATGCAAGTTATGAAAAGTAGAAAGATAACCGTGAATGCCAAACGAAAACGCGTAGCTCCCGCTGATTTCATTTTTCGCTGGGGAAATTCAATGGTGAATTCATTCCTGTACTACTTTTTCGCACTTCTTGATCAGTATCCGAAAGCTTCTATTGGTGGAAGTAATCAAAAATCCTTCTCGGATCGACTTAGTATTGGTATTTACATTTTAAGTGCCTTGATTTTGACCACATGGTATAAGTCGGTAATGAAAGCTAGCTTCAGCCTTCAATTTCCATTTGAAACTAGAATTAAAACCTGGAAAGACTTAGTGGATTTTTCAGTCTATAGTATGCTTTCGGATGAGTTTGGAGTGGAGTTACTTAAGTCTAAATACGGCCGTTCTTGTCAAACAAGGGAGAATATCACATTTGAGGGGGAATGGACTCTTGACAAAACTTTGGACTTCATTGAATGGGAGGCTATGAACAGATCAACAAGGGATCCGGAGTTCCGCTCGCCAGTAAATTCTTATGAATTCCATTGCGTACAAAAGCTGGAAGATTTTAGCGATCGAATAATTGATTTTTTTCGCGAAGAGCGTCGTACAATGTGGGAATGCAGTCTTCGTGACGTGAGATCGTCAGATCAAAAAGAAAAGGACATGGTGAAGCGCTGTGAAGAAAATTTCGTCAGGGTAGACATGCTATTAGATAGATTTGATTTTATATTGCCAAAATATCTGCCGTACTTCTTGGGAACCAATTACATCAATAACTTAAAGAACGCTAGGCATGAAATGAAATCCATTTTTAGGCAACTGGATCAAAGGAGGAAATATGTCGCAACAGAAGCCGTACCAACTTCAGATGATTGGTCGAAATTGTACTGGATGACTCGAAAGCCGAAAGTTGCATTTGTCATCTACAGACCACATTTCCACTACTACTGGCACCTTTTCAAGAAAATTATGAAGCTGGATAAAACCATTAGATTCGCACACACTGGTTCACGGACTGCAGAAGCTAAAGGCAGTATGCAAGACAGTCAGGCCTCTATTGAAATCCAAGAGCGTCCAGTTTCCTACGTTCCACAAGCAGAAAGAACTCTAAAACGTTTCCGAGCATTAACTACGAGCGGACTCATTGGACTGTATGAAAAATGGAACACAATCAGGAAACCACCAGTTACTATTCTCAGGAATGATGAAATACATGATAATCCCGTGGATTACAAACCCCTGTCTCTTCGTGATACAGCCGTTGTCTCAATCTTCAAGATGCTGATGTCTGGTCTCACATTATCAATAATTGGAGTCGCTATTGAGTTGCTTCAACTGGTTTGCAAACGCAAAAGGTTATTTTCTCAAACATCACTTTTCACTCAAGCCTAGCAAAGACTAAAATGCACATTACTTTACCTAAAACGTCGGCAATCTGCAATGAGCGTGGATTCATCTTTGCTAGAACCAGAAGAATAACCAGATTGTCTACAATAACACCTAGCAGGGATCCAGAAAATGGAGAAAGTTCGGTCTTTGACATTGCTTGGGCCAAAATAGCAAAATCAGCAACTACGTAAGGCTTAAGTTCAACTGGAGCTGAAATGACCTTTTCTCGTGTCTACCCGCGAAACAGCGCTTTCGTAACCGGTGCTTCGCTTGGGTACGTTTCAAGAAGATCCCAACCAGATATCTTTCTCCTCAGAGCTGAATTCAGACAAAAGTAAATACGAATACGAGAAAAGAAATTAAATCAAGAGCACATCTTCTCCAGCCGACCCGAAGTCAACAAACAGTAGTCACTCCACCACCAAAAGAGCCCCCCTTGTTCGAAGACAATCTCCAGCCTACTTTGGTAGAAGCCAACCGAGCTATCTTTTCTGACAGTACGGCACTTAAACCTTCTCTCAAGTCCTATCTTGACGGCTAAAAACGGAGGAAATGAATTTTCCTTGGGCCGAACGATTTATTTTACTGGCGCAGTGTACGTGTTTGTTCGACATCTGCCAAGATTACAGCTGCAAGGCATTAGGACATACGCTTCAGTCTTCATGACAAACTACATGTTTCCCATCTTTCTTCCCAGTTTTAAAAAACTGCTACTTACTTTCACCAGAAGAGCACGGAAAATTATGTGAGTGTACGTGTATCCCATTTACTGACGGTACTAAACTGGCTGTTTTACGTAACGCCTTATGTGTAAGTAAACATAACCCAGATAAGCATTCGCTTTTACTTAAGCATGATAACAAAACAGCAATTTTAGTTTTGAGACTACGTAAATTCTACGACAAAGAAATCAATCTGTAAATGAGCTAATGAACTATATCTTACCTATTTGCTTCTTCTATTTTAGCCAACATGGCCATTTCTTCCTGCGTTAGAGGTACGGGCTTCTCCAGGTTTAGAATGTTGTTGTTGTTTGTTAGCACACACTGCGGCGGTTCGATAATAGGATCGCCAGGCACCATGATTCCAAACGAAGAATAAATATGCAAATTAAAGAAAAACTTAAAAATCAAACGACACAGGGTTCCTGTGCCTTCGCTTTGATATCGCTTGTTTGGGCATCTACGCAATCACGGAACTTGATCAGATCGTGAAGAAATGTGTCCTTGGCGTTGCTAGTATAAATTCCTCATAGCGACGGGCATGCACCACGACAACTGCTCTGGCTTCCACCTGTAAAAAATGCAAACAATATTTTACTTCACTGTGCTTTGGCAATCATTTCGTTCAAGTCAATAAATACCCACGTATTTACAGTGGTCTTTCTTTGCATGCATATTATTGCTCGTTGCTAATGCTACATTCTTTCTGTATTTCCAACATCTTCATGATTTTAAAGATGGTAAGATAGCGCCACTGTGTAATAGTATTAAATACATGATTTGCATTTAATACTTGCAGTAGTAAGCTTCCTACTCACAGTTCACTGCAACCGCCGTATTTAGATTTCGATTCCTGCATAATTAAGACCGGCATTCGCTATCGCTATAGGTTTGAAGAATTGAAATTATGGCGTGATAAAACATTCAAAGCAATATTTTTTACGAGTACGAACACTGTCCATATGATTCCGTTGGTTCGAGGTTCGTAACTTTGCAATTGGTTCATAGGGTGCATGTAATGATGAAAATAATGTTCAATAAATACTGAAAACTTTCGATAAAATACGGTATCACTAGGCTTTCAGAAATCAATGGGCGGATACTGCTTTTGCAGTAGTCAGAAAATGTATAGGATGTTCGAAATGAACCTCCTAGACCCATTCATTTAAGCTGCTTTGCTTGAACCATCACATATGGCAAGCACAGTTTCACTATAGTATTCAAGTAAAGATGATAGCATGGCTTCATTCTCCTTCCAACTGTTGCAAAAAATTGCACGAAAAAAATCGGCATCATCTCTCAACCCCAAGCAGTTTATTCTTAGCACTTGACAACTTGACTCGAATATGATGAGATCCCAATGACTCATGTACAGTAAGATGCGTTCATCGTGTCCCATAATTCTAGCTTGAAGTCTTGAAACTTTTGCATAGGGGATAAGTTGCATGCTACCATCTCACCTTTCTCACGATTTTCATGCAGCCTAAGGGCAATACATTTTCACCTACAAACCTTTCCACTTATCCGTCATCAAAAGCAGTCAGCTAATCACCACAACACCTTTGCTAAGTACTCGTTAGTAGGTGAAACTGAACCTGCAAGGAAGGTTAATGGGCAGTGAATGAAAGGCCCTATGCTACTGCAGATTTACTCATCTACCGCTCGAATGGCTATTGGAACTCGTTGCACGCATTGGGGTCCAAACCGAATTTGAACGGTATTTCACACTGTGCAAATTTTGGAAACATGTTCAGCCACTATGAAATCGTAGTTTTGATGCGAGAATCACAAATTATAAATATAGACGCATTTAAAGTTTGGGGCTTTAGCCACAATCAAATTATCATGCCGCCAGCAGTTGAAACCTGTAGGGACCTTTTGCTAAAGTTTACGTCTGTCTCTCTATCTTACTCACGAATTGAGCTCACGTGCGCCGAGAATCTATAGCCGATTGCACGGCTACGCATCACACCGATCATTGCAGTTATGAAAGTATGACGATAATGTGCAAATCCATCCCCCGCGACAAAGCCGTTATCTCAACAATACTCCACGACAAAGGATATTGCTCCGCGATATGCACGACTTCTCCCAAATTATACTTCGGTTATAATTTCGTTGAGGGAAATTTCATGGATGCCAAAGTAGTTTAATTGATTACATTATTGCTCAATTTAGTAAATATCGCCACATTGTTCTTACGCATGCACAGGGGGTATTCCAACCTGCAGTCTTTGCCATGCCAAAATGAAAGCATTCTGCGTTGCTAATGCTAGAGGTCGTTCTATCATACATGCATGCCCACTAATTCTTCATCCATTGTCCCTTGATGACACCCTTCACGCCCAAGATATTGCATGGTAGAATTCTCTTCCAATCTCCCACCCACCATTCGCAAAAGAATCCACAGCAAAGCTTCAACTCACCTTCATGCATTTAAATGAGAAAATTCATCAACTTTAACAGATCAACTTTCTTGGTCAGGCAATGCCATAAAAAGAACATGTGAAAGAGTCTTTTGGGAGTGAAGTAGCTGCATGGCTTGCTTATGCACTATGCACTGAGTAAATTTATACTTACCTCGGGGTCAAAAGTTGAAACTTTTGCTCTTATTGAGACGTTCCGTATGTTGTGCAACTTGCGCTAATAAGGGCAAGCATGGATTTTCTCTTCAATTCAGATTGACATCTTTTCTCTTACTACATATTCCTCTCTCACATCATTCCAAGTAACCACCGCCCGTTTCAAAACCAAGGTAAACGTGTACGAGACCCATATGTGCGTGCCGGTAAGGCTCAATGTCTCAATGTTATAACGACCGCTAACGAACATCCTAACGAAACAGGACCTCGATGGAGGGAGTAAGTTCGAACGCGATCCGCCTTGAACCCAAGCAACGTAACCGAGACAGAGAAGAAAAACCGCCGAACAGCCAACCAGCAAGACAATAGAGCTTCCTTCAAAAGATATGCATCTCTTATCAAACCTCAAAGCATCCACAAAGAATTGCAATGCGAAACATCACTTCCCTATTGCACTGCAAGACGTTCATAATCTTCTTCCCACCATTCACGTAATACCAACTGATGTAACAGCTTCAGAACACTGAACCCCATACAATGTCCATCATCTTCACCTATCTCCAAGTAACTATTCAAGTCAACCAAAGTTCTGAAGCCGCACCTCCGCAAATTTCAACCGATCTTGTGGGAGTCTTAACTGAACTACTAGCCCGTTACGACCCTTTCCTAGCAGTAATTCATTTTACATTGGACGTACATTAAGAATTGTCTGGTCTTACATCACCGCACTGTTTCTTTCAAGTATTTTTTTGGTTTGTTTCGCTCACTTTATTTCCCCGTGCCTGCTACTTCCGGAATCCAAAGCCCATCCTTTCCGGATCCACGGCATTACTTACCATGAAAAACAATTAAAACCACACTAATAATAATTTAGCACTCACTTGTCCTGCTTCAAGCTGGTGTGGATAACGTACAAAATCTAGAAAGTATTCTTAAAAAACAGTAGTAAATCAGAATTTTTGCACAACATAAACCAACGGGAGCGACTAGACAATGGTCTTCGTTGTGAATTACATTTGGCGACACGTCGCGAGACTTGGTAGGGGAAGGGTTCCCTACTAATATTTATCTCATATACTTTCTATGCTAATAATGCAAGCGGCAACTAAACTTTATTGTTTTCGCACATTTTGAGTTTGCTCATGCAACTGCTAACCTTGAGAAGCTGTGAGCTGATTTTGCACCATGTTATTTGAAGCAGGTCCTGCTGCATATCATGGTACAAAAAGTATCAAGTAGCTAGGGCGGGTGCAAGAAAGGCATGACGCATCACATGAAACAGCTTGCCCAAATTTTTGCATGTGGAGAGTGCAGAAGCTTTTAAGAATTCCATGAATGATGATTATAGCGAAACTTTGAAATCTGCATTTTCCAACACATGTTCAAAATTATACGCCTCCTTGTTGAATCAGTGCATTGGCAGTTTTTTTTCCGGAAATGTTTTATTTATTCACCCTGGACATATTAAAAATTCGATCTCTAACCGTTCAATCTCTTATTTCTACCATGTTATGCGTGAAGCCGCAGACTCCGAAACTTCTGGAGAGTATCTGCGCTGCTCTTAAATGAATAGGATTAGGGAAGGTCTCACTGTTTCCAACCGTCAATCGTACACTAAAATGCAATCCCAACTTCCCATAGATTTGAATTTACACTGATTTAGCTTTCAAGTTGAGTCTGAGGGAATGATGCTTAATGCTTGCTAGCTGGAATTGGGAAACTACCGTCATTTATTTCCGTTCCATACATGTCACTTGGTGACGCTCTGTAAAAGTAATTATATAAGCCGCTTGACACTGATCTATGAGCTTGATAAATCAAAGCAGATAGCCTTTAGAGCTACTGGCGTTTCCATGCTTTTCCACTGGCTTTCCTAACTAGGCAAAACGGACGAATGACGAATACAAGAAGTCTGATTTGTGCCTCACACCAGATGGGCCAACCAGCCGAAGCAGACATGTAATGTTAGTTATGTATCATGCTGTTCACCACAACAATTTGTTTGCAAATGTAGGCTGAGGAATCTTGCTTTGTTTACTATATTGCGACGGTGCGCCATTAGAGCTTGCTGACTAAGACAAAATTGCTTCTTGTACCTGAGCATTAGATCTCCAATGCTTCGTAATTTTAAAAATAATTAAACAAACAAGAAAATAACGCCGCATCTGCTATAATGTAGCAATACAAAACAGAGAACCAGATAAGACGATTTTGCGCTTGTAGACCCGACCAACACAATATGCTAGGACCGCGCGTTGAGACCAACATGAATTCATAAAAGTCTGCAGTACGTTTCGCAAGCAGTAAAGCTGGAATGGAAGAACATCCACGGGAAGAATTACTTTTAGATTCAGAATTTTTCAGAGCTTTTATGATCCAGTTGCCGAAATTGTCTCAAACAATGTATTATTTTCGTCAAAAAGGATTATCAAGATTACGGAGCTGGTATCTGTTTGCTTCCGCTCTCAAACTCCAATCAGTCCACTAGAAATTCATCTCAACGCTATTAAATGGCGCTAATAATTTCCGTTAAAAGTTTTGGCCGTCATGTCCGTACATTTTGAATCAGTTGCGCCACTGGACTGATGATGATGAAACTAATAAATGCATATATCTCTAGCACCATGTTGTTTATGTTTAACATTCGCTGAAGCATCATATTGCACTATAACAATAAACAAAAATGTGCACGTGCATCAACATTTTCTTAATCACCATAGATCATAAGGAAAGAGGCCATCCGAACAATCACTGTACTGTATACCAGCTAGTCACATCCACAAGGCAGAAGTGAAGCAATCTTATAGCTACATTAATAAGTTTTACTCTGGCCGACAAAATCCTCTGCTCTGTACTTCCCAACAAACACCTTTTAGAATGCCGTCCGAATCCCATTTTAATATTTGAATTTCATCTTCAAAACTTTAATATTATTCCAACACTACTTCATACAAAACAATGCCGGTGCATGCCACTAAACGTCGTGATTCAGTCTCGCTCCGATTACGATACAACTCAGCCTCGGGCCGCAGAAAATGGTTATTGGGCGGAACATATTGCATAAGGAATACAACATAACATAAATCGGTTTTCACCAAAATGGCTTAGCACTGTGTGGGATGAGCTAACCTACAATTTCATCTCAGCTGTTTTGTGCTAAATCCGAATCTTCTTAAAACAAAGCCAAACCAAGCTGTCTATCGTATCGCGGTTAACGGCCTTTCTGTAAGGATGGTTGTAAACAATAAACGACTTTGTTATAAGGTGTACTCCGTACTT
>VRMD01003634.1:0-10541 GCA_009872375.1 Sminthurides bifidus | reverse complement strand
TGCGCACACATTTGTCTACGTGGTATCTACCCACACTAGTACAGCTTTTGCCTCCAGGTCTCTAGGGAGGACCGTGGCACCCTAAAACATTGTGGCCTTAATTTCGTGCACAGGACTGTAAAAATTGGAAACAAAGGGATTAAATAGTTAAAGAATGATCAAATTTACTTTAATTTAAATGCAAAGTATCACAGGAGATGGATGTTTTAGTTCGGTATGGTTGGTATTTCAATAAGAACACAATACGCTTAGTTGAATTATTTTTCAGTCGCTCCTAATGCGGTTACCAGTCGGAAAAACTCTGATAGCGCTAGAGGGAAATATTGACACAGATATCAGGAAGTAAGAACAGAAGTGCAGAAGAAAAAGGAACAACGTTGTGCATTGCACTATTACATAATACGAAATGGAGGTACCGATCTCCAACCAGGACCCTGTAGTTTTGACTGTGAAGAATGTGTGGAGGGCCATAAATTGGCACAAGAGCAGCACGATAAGAAAAGTTCTTTCTACTTGCGATTTGTCGGATAGAATCAAACGAAAAAAACATGATACTAAAAGGAAAGGGCCCATGATCTTTTCTAGGAGGGCGATCATCATCACAAATGGATTGAACACGCTAACAAAACATCGGACAGCCGTCGGGTCAAATGAACTCACGCTTCCAATATTTCCGATTCCAAAGAACGATAAGTAGACGAAGAAAAGCTGAAAAAAACATGTCATAGCTACAGCTGTAGTTATTTTCACCGATGCAGTCTCAGAAACTGCAGGGGAAAGTTCACAAACGGTCAAATTTTAGGCATTTCAATTCTTACATGAAACCAACTGGTGCGGAAAGAATGATGCAAATCCTCTTCTACCTTCACGTTCTTGTAGACGATGTCTAATCCGGTTATTTGTGGGTTCAGAAATTGGCTCCAAGAAGACATTTCAGGCTTAGTTATCTCAAACTTTAAAATGCTTATCAACGTGAAGAACAAGCATGGCAAAAATAGGCTCTCGTGAGATAAGCTTAGGAGCGTAAATGGCGTTGAAATACCAACAAATATTGACAGTAATCGAACGGGAAAATTCGATGCAGATGTGAATGAAGAGCCTAGGAACGAAAATACGACCGAAAACCATGACACTATGCGGGTAATTAACAAGGTAGGGAAATGAACGAGTATGGTAACAGAGAACAAAAGCAGCGTTTGACTAGACAGGATGACACGGTCCCTTCCATATAAAGAAGGCATTAGGTGCATGAATAAAGTTGCCAGAATGCCCGCTGCCAACGGTCCCGCCGACCTGAAAGAAAATCATCCGAAAACTTGAGTCAAACGAGGGAAAGAAGAGGGTTCAGGGATCCACAGAATCACAAAGAATTCGTAGAGCTCTGCTAGGATCAGGTAAGAAATTTTTAGCTCCCCTCTTTAACCAAAACCCTGACAACTTTTCTCGCGTGTGCTTTATATAAAATAAAATCACACCGTGAATTAAAATAATTGCCATCTCAAACTATACCAGCTACACTACACAAGGCTCTCTGTTTTGCTTACAGGGTGAGCAAGCAGCAGTTACTTTCTACATGTTACACTTACATAAAAAAAGGGTTTTGTTCCTTGCCAATGACGGGTGCAAGAGGAAATAGCCCCAGAATAGCTACAGAGCCGAACCATAAGACCCTCTCCCAGGTGCTTAGCGTCTTTCCTTTCACAGACCAAATTGCATTCAATGCAAGCCCTAAGCTGAGTAGGGACCGTTCTTCAATGCTTCGTACAAGAATTTCAGCACCGCAAAAGCACAAGAATAGCAACGGCAACGAATTCTTCCATCGCTTTCCTGATCTGCCTATCCCTTCGCTTTTCCAAAGATTCCAAACCAAGCCAGCCAAACACAAGGGTGCGAATAAATAGATCGTTCGCCAGAACGACCATCCTATGAAACCTGCAATCAACGAACATTGACGTAAGACACCGGTATGCAGTGCACCCATAGTTTTGCATCACTGTCAGAATTTTGAATGAAAAAATTTCCCACACAAAGTCAAATCTTAAGACCTAACTTTGATTGGACCTGAATTGGACAAAATTATGCGAGAATACCAAACATGTTCTGACTAATATCGCGATATTTATGGAAGGAGACCAAGCGAAATATCTATTAGGACCCACTATCTATAACTAAAATATATTTCTGTTGTATTCTACTTACCTTTTGTAACCATCCCAGAAATAAAAGCGAGAATTGTCATTTGTGAGCTGCTTTGTAAATCGCCGTTATGGATCTTGTCAGGGAAAATAATAGCCGACATTATGAGGCATATCCACATCAAAAATGTTCCTACGACACAAGCTGTAAGTAAGTGTCGATCGTATCTTTCGTAATAAGCAACGCCCTCCAGTGTCAACGACAAAACATCTTGTAAGGCTGTTATCTGTTGATGAGTCAGGTCTTTGATAAAAATACAGCGCTTTCTAATTCTAAGTGAATGGGTTACAAGTTGCTTTCAATTGATGGGAACTCTTACTGCTTGCACATATTTCGATGACACAAACAGCTCATTTGCTACGATGACCAATCTGTCGATTTCATCTTCCATGGGAAATGGTGTAATGGCAAAATTTCTTGTATCCAGGACAAGCTTCTTCTTGACTTTCATCAGGTGGCGAATTTGAAGAAAGTTTGCTTTCAATGCATCATATGCAAACTTCTTATTTTCCCAAAAAATTGCCGGAAAACGGCCTACTGAATTGGATGGAAAAGGAATATTGAGGGCACCAGACATCAGCGCTGCTACATCTGCTTGCTGCACTTTCGCTCGTTGAACTTTACTGTGGATAAGAATTGATGCATCAGATTGAAGTTTCTCGTTTCGGATGGGTGTCACTCAAACCAAAAATAGTGATTTCTGATTTGGCTCGCGTCAGTAAGTTTGCATAAACTCCAGTCTAATTAAAAATATTTTTAATAGCAACAATCATGAAATTCTCACCTGATACCGGGCCCCCAAACTACCAATGGGGTCTCTGTCTCTGCTGGTGAGCCACTCCCGTGAGAACCTGAAATCAATCAGATGAACATAGTCGTAAGTCAAGTATCAATATGAAATGGAGTACTAAAATGATTTGGAGATTGGTTATATCATACCCCAGTCGGTCATTCCGTGATCCGCTGTAAAAACAAAAAGTGTGCGGTCATCCTTAAAGTATTCTTTCGCGAGAATTTCAACTTGTTCCACAATGCTATCCGCCAATTTTACATTGCTCTTGTATTCCCTAGGCAGGTGATCATTACAGTGATAAGTTGCAAAAAACTTTCATGAAACTCGGAGCTAAAGCTCTAAGTGCAATATTAGGTAAGAAATACTGACTTTGATCTGGGTTTCATCGCGTGTCCCGTATTATCAATTCCCAGCAGATGTAGAAAAATCAAAAGTTCCTTTTCGTCCGCTATTGTCCTTCGATCGAATCATTTTGGAAAATTCCTCCAACACCCATACATCCAAGTAGGAAGAATTAGCCGCTAGAAAGTCTTGCCAAATGGATGGGTACGACTTAACGTACAAACGATTTTCCGTTATCCCTAGGATTTTAACAGGTTTTGCTTACTGTTGTTACGATGCTGTTGCTTGTTTGCCTACATCATTCTTTATTAAGGGCGCATGCCAGTTCAATAAAAGGCGGCTGCTAAGGGTAGATAAGAATACCTTTCCGAAATATCTGAACAACGTCGGGGGAGCCTAGCGCAATCCCGTACGACGACCTATTGAAGACAGAATCAAAAGCCACCAAATTTTCTTTCCAACCGGTAAAGACAGCTGAAGGATCTTCATACAACCCCGAGAAAAGTGCCACGTGCCCAGGCCGGGATTCCGTTGGTACGCGGGTATCGGAGATACCCCAAGCTCCCCTTGCCGAATTCATTACAGACCTACAGATCCATTTTCATGAAAATTAATGCGAACGTTTGTTCACATGAACCCTGTAAGGTGAAATGCCTTTACACACATACATCACATGTCTAAGCTTCTTCAAGGCACTATTGACGTGTCTCCCATGCTACAGAAAATTCCTTGAGCTATACCCTCCATGAGAAGCAAACCTTTCAGAAAAGGTAGCATCATCGTAAGCGTTTGTTCGAGAGATTCAGTTACACACTGTACTATACTTACTGCATGTCGAACAATACCTATTCATGAAACCTTTTTTGTCCCCACGTTCCAAAATTGAAAAGGTTCCTACTTTTTTTTCTTGTGCATGTGCATCGCGGTTTTACATTAAAATTAGGATTATTTTGCTATGACTGGTTTCCTCCCAATGATTACACTTTGTCGCCTCTTTCGCAATTTTCCGCAATGGAATGTTGTCTGCATCTTAAGACCTACCCAACTTACTATACAGCTCGCGATATTAGTGCATTCTAAAGCTTTCACCGACACTAACTTGCGAATGTTTCCCTCTGTCTCTTATGAAATGGCTTCAGCGACATAATGAACACACTATTAGCAAAAGAATTTAGGTTTTTCTACTCACGTCAGGTAAGGCCGAAGTTCTGGATTGTCATAAAATGTATCTGCACGGAGTCCATCTGCCACGGTGATAATCAATCGGCGTATTCCAGATGGCTCCTGCCCTTTGAAAACTTCTGCAACTTCTACCACAGGAGATTTAAAGTGAATATCAAAAACCGAGTACAGCAGGAACAAATTTAGCAGAATCCCCAGTGTCCAAATTTGGTTCATTTTGAAAATATGAGTAGTTCATGAAAGGAATCATCAGCGAAAATCCAAAAGCTTTTGTCCACTACCGGTCAACTTGTTCTTCAAGCACAAATGGATGTGCCACGTAATTTAAATAAGCTCAAGCGGAGTTTCATTCAGGTTTATCTCATCTCTCAGCAGCATGAAATGGTAAAATGTACGTAACTGTAGTAATCGCAGAATGCAACATTGATGCTTTCAATTTAGAAAATTCAAGGAACTAACTTTTAAATTCGAATATGATGTGTCACGATTGGTTCACGGCATCTGCAATCTTTTTAAAATCATCAAGTAACTTGCAAGTAATGTACACACGATTTAGTCACTAAAATTATATAAAAAGTTAAAAGACAGAATGAGAACCTGAAAACTTTACCGGTGTGACTATACATGTATGTATATCGATTGTAGGACTTTTCACGAAAAGGAAAGTAAGAAGAAAATGAAAGTGAAAGCACTTCACACCCGGATTTGTCAACAACATTTTTTCAACACAAGCGCAGCATATGTATTGCGGGTACATAATGTGCGTAGTTCTCGCAGAAACCGTATGTACGAGTGAACAAAATAAGCAGAACGTAGGATATGAATTTGGCGGTCAGTCACGTGACTTGTGCGCACTCAACTCGACTGTGCTTCAACCTAGCGGATTATCGTGTACATTGCAGCAAGCACAGAATACAGATTGGAACACGCCGTATGCGGAATCAGTATATATTTCATACGGCTTTTACTGCAAGGAAGAAACCGCACGGGAAACGTGGTCTGAAGACAGTCACCGGAATTTTAGTTAAAGCTGATTAAAATCCAGGTAAGAACTTAATTGAATTGATTTTTGTAGCACAATTTGGTTTGATGGGTGCGGCCGTGGTAAAAAAAATTGTGAGTGAATCAATTTTGGTTTAAATGTGCACTGAAATCAGTCTGAGTTATCAACCTGACTAACTCTTAACGTGGATTTGGTATGGTTTCTGCAATTGCCCACAAATATCCTGATAATCAGCTCTAGCTAATTATGGATTTGTTAATGTTTTAACATTTTAGCCAACGCATTTTTCGGAAAACTTGCATACACCATTGACGATATGCAGTTGTCAGTTAGAAGATGTTATTGCTTTATGAGATAGCTGTGTTGAATCATTTGACTGTTTCTCTCACTTAGTCAATGGACTAATATCAGCAATGCTCGAAAAGAAGAGTTTATTGCAACACTAGCGTTTTTGCCTACGGTATTGATGATAATGTCTGTAGCTAAATTTTCAGAGGTATTCTTTTTGGTTCTAGACATCATGGGTAAGGGTAACAATATGGTGCCCAATGGGCACTTCCACAAGGACTGGCAACGGTATGTCAAGACATGGTTCAACCAGCCTGCCCGGAAGAAGCGTCGCGCGGTGAAGCGCTTGAAGAAGGCCCGCACTATCGCACCAAGACCTGCTGCGGGTCCTTTGCGCCCAGTAGTAAGATGCCCAACTGTTAAATACCATACCAAGGTTCGTGCTGGGCGAGGGTTTACGCTTGAAGAAATCAAACGAGCTGGATTGAACCCGGGATTCGCCAGAACCATCGGAATAGCAGTTGACCACAGAAGGAAAAATCGGTCTTTGGAAGGCCTTCAACAAAATGTTCAACGTTTGAAGGAATACCGTTCCAAACTCATTTTGTTCCCTCTGAATCCCAAAAAGCCGTGGAAGGGCGACTCTTCCGTAAGTAGATTCTCTTGTAACGTCCGGCATGCGTTGTTGACATATAAGTTACATATAGCTCATAATCTTGTTGTTGTTTTTGCACAGCCTGAAGAACTCAAGGTTGCAGCCCAACTTAAGGGACCTGTGTTGCCCATCAGACAACCAGCGCGCAAAGAGAAGGCAAGGAAGATTACAGATGACGAACGTGATCCTTCTAACTCTGTTTTCACTGCTTTGCGCAAGGCTCGTGCCGATGCTAGACTTGTTGGTATCCGTGCTAAGAGAGCGAAGGAGGCAGCAGAAAATCCTGAAGAAGCTGCAAAAGCAAGAGACGCTGGAAAGTTGAAAAGGCAAAAGAAGTAATTTGTTAATTAATCAGCTCTTTTGAATAAATGATCGGTGAAATTACTACATCGAATGCGGTCCGTTTGGCTCCATGGTAGTGATTAAGTGGATTGAAAGGTAGGGTACCGCTTCTACTAATTGTAATGTAGATAGGTATGTCACGGTTAAAACGTCAGGTAATGCCAGTAGGAAGGAAGGGGCTAGGATTGTGAGCTGAACCTTACTGATATGTCATAGTAACTTACAAATGGTAGACCTGGTGAAGCTGTAAGTTGTCTACCAATTAAGAGGGAGCCGTAATGGATGATAAAATATAAACTTGAGATCAGGCAACGACGTGCTTCCAAAAAAAACCCTTTCTAGTTTTTTACGAAGTCAGTTTATTTACAAGTACAACTTAAACTAAACAAGGGGAACGTATCGCATGTTCATTGCATTGGCACTAAACTTGATCCTGGAGGCAAACAAAATATATTGATCAAAGTCAGCTCCGTCAACAAACGTTGCATTGCATATTGCATGTAAGTGTTACATGGCTGGTCTGGCCAAACCAACCATTACTAAAAATAGTATCTCTTCAAAGAGTCAAAGCTGGGTATCTTGTAGTTCACTATTGCGCAAAATATTATAAAGCTGTGGCAAAATAGCCCTTTGCCAAATTCGCACGGTGATACAACTGGTTAAGTACAAAAAGAATATGCGCTTTGACAGTAACAGACAGTCGATCTAAAATGTGAAAGAAACGTCACGTAGGTACGTTTGTGTATAAATAACTTTTCAGGCAGTACTTTTTCGCTGGAAATGTAGAGATTTGTTCGTTTTTGCTGCATAGGATAGCGATATTTTATAATTGTACTAGCTAATTACAGCTTAGCTCAGCTGAATAAGCTGATGCATTAACTCTACATGGCTGCATCAGCGGCATAACATCCTAAAACGTCTAAATCTACCGTTAACAATTGCTAAATTCAGTCAGTTCTTAAGCTGTAAGTATACTTCCCTATGCCAATTCGAGTATTGACACTTATTGTATCATTCTGAATATTAATGGGATGAATGCCTTCACGCTCTGAATAGTTAGAACTGCTAGAATTTTTAGGCTTATTCATCACACGTTCAATCGTAGGGCACTTAGCGTGAGGACCCGGTTCTGGCGTATATACGAAAGTCAATCCGGTGGGAAAAATGACTCCGTCATCTCTAACCAGGCTAACAGAAACTTGAGTAGGGACGCGGACCCATTGCCATCCTTGCTTAAATAACGAGATGTCAGGTACAACACACAACATGTTCTCCTGACATCGGTAAAGAGTCTCTGCTTCTACTTCCCCAAACCAAACTTTGAGCGTCGGTCCGAAATTTTCTCCATTTAACTCGAGCATTGCTACGTCTCCACCACCATTCAAATTCAGGCTTGTAACAATAGGAACCGGAGTGATGGGGTTTTCGACTGGTCCCATGCCTTCAAAGAACTGATATTCTGCTTTGTCAGTGCTGATAATTGTCCACGCAGCTCCATCACTTATGATATCCTTGTTCGCTTCTTTGGTGGGTTGAGCTTTGAACTGAATTATTTTTTCGTGCGAAAGACACAAGTACATTCTATCAGTATCTTTCAAGTAAAAGGCACATTTATGCAACTGAGACACTGGATCATCTGCTTCGATCAAAGCCATTTGTTTATCGACTTTGCGAATTACAAGACGAGGAAGAGCCATGCCAGTAACGCTGCACACCAACTTAATTGTAGATCCATAGTGAATGTATCCATCGCGTACACTGAATTCCTCCGACTCGGACTCATCATCGTCCAACAAATGAATCGTAAAAGCTCCCCATTGGGTTGATGATGCATGAAAATTCCCATCTTCAACGTGCAAATATCTTGTACTCACTGTTTGCGATCTAAGTCGATTGAATAAGGCAACTTTAGTTCCACTGGCTATGCACAGATCCGCATTTTTCAAGGACTGTTTCTTCTTGGACGGCTTGGATATAACTTTGATTCTCTTGCTATGGAACACTCCCACTTCATGTCCATTGCCATAAAACATCTTCACAGACAACATAAAGTGTTTTCTTTTGTCGGAATCAGAAATAAATAAAGTTTTGGCTGCACAGTAATTCTTTCCATTGAGATCCAAGGGTTGCATATCTTGTTCAGAATTTCCGATGCCAATGAACGCGCACAATTGAGAACCTTGTTCAGTTTCACCGTTACTACGAAGCTCTTCTCGTTTCCTCTCCCATCCATCTCCAACTAAGTAGATACACGGCGGTGGACAAAAGAATCTCTTTTCATTTCCGTACGATTTTTGAGCTACTTTTGCATGCAAAATGACCAGCGTTGAAGTCGAGTCTTGTCTCTCTTTAAGATACTGTTTCATTGCTTCTCTTGACAACCTCTGCTTTTCCTCATTCTTCAGATTCGCAGGACTGCTTCCTGCCCGAAACAACTCCACTGAAATCACATTATAAATGAAATTATTTTAATCTTGCAGTCACCATTTCCTTGACCTCTTCCACTAGGGTTTCGAAATTTCATCAGATTAACGTGCATTACCCATGCAACTATCCAACTAACTCATTCATATATTACGGAGTGTTTTCGAAAATGTGCTAGCCCAAATCAAAGAACAAACAACTTACTAACTGCTCCTGTTACAAGCAACAACGTCCAGTTCCGACCTCGTGCTGTCCAGCAATCAACTTCACAAATCTCCCGAGCAGGCCAACCAACAGAAGAAACGACAATGTCGTCTCATATCCTTACGATTTCCCAAGCACTTCTCTATCAGTCTAACACCAGCCCAAGATCAGTTGACATATTGACTGGGTTACATCGAAGTAATTGAATTTCGCTGGAAACAATGGAATAGTACACAATAAAGACAACAACCATAATCTGTAAGCGTCTCTAACACAACTAAACTGTATAATGACAAGCAGTTGCACTTAACATCTGAATGTTACTGCCGCTCTTAAATCTATCGCTGCAACTTGATCACTACGCTACGCAGATGAGGCAATGCGAGCAAATGTCCTGCCGATGCACTGTAGCTTTAGCTAAGATAATTATCAATACGGCAACTCGTCGAATTCAATCTCTAATAAGTCTCCAGCTGACATCTTCACCACTTACATGGGAAAGACGCAACAAGCTTCAAGATAATAAGAGCAAGTCTTTTGCGTCAAGATGTATTTAAGGCGTTACAAGATTGCTAGTAGTATCCTCTTCGAATTCACAGTCAGTAATTAACGATTAACGATACGAAAAGCAGCCTGTACCAAGGCAACAACATGTAATTTGATCAGGACAATAGAAATGCTGATGAACTAACCTCGTCTTCTCTCCCACAAATCTGTAGGATCTCTACCACTAGGAAGAAACTGGAGAGAAAGAGAGAGAGAATCAACGGGATTACAGATCTTTTGTTTCTCGTGCAATTTGCCGACTACGACACTAATAAATTCTTACACATGATGATAACTGCTGACACTGCTCGGTCTTTAAGCTGGTGATGTCAAAAACAGCTATTCATTACAAAAATAAGCCCTGCAATACTTGACTTCACAAGGTATTTAACTGATGCTCACATGTAATTCACAGTTCCTAGCCTAATGCATGGTCTGTATTTTGTGTAAAAAATTCAGCTCGTATGTAATTTATTAACTCGAATGCATTAATTCAGGAATGCATATGCTTTTGAGCCATTCAACAACGGATACGCATACCACAAAGCAATGCACACAAAAGCTGA
>VRMD01003633.1:0-10541 GCA_009872375.1 Sminthurides bifidus | reverse complement strand
CCTAACGCTGGTTACCGTATACCGTACCTTAACGCTATAGCCTTGAAGTACGGTATACGGTAACCAGATTCTTCAAAAAATTGACGAGTCCAATGGTTACCGTAAACCGTACTCCAACCTATCACGAAGAAGCTGGACATCTACCTTACCTTAACTCCTGATGATCTTTCCTAGTTTTCTAATGATGTGTCAACTATAAAACTGTGTCGTCCTTCGTCACATAATCGTAGCATGCAACTTAAGACAGATTATTATAGTCCGCCTGATTCGCTTAACGGATGAAACACAATCCTACCGATCAGGATCAGGATATCATAGTCACTGAGTTAAATCCGTAAAACAAAATCAAACTGTAAAGTGATCCAGCTGATAATTAAGTGGAACGAACAAGGGTTTTGTCACAAAGCAACCGCTTATTACCTGAGTCAAAACAATGATTCTGGCATCGGAGCAACGGCCATTTCGCGGGCACTTGCCGATATTTTTCCCCTCCGTCGTCCTGGACAATCGGGACAGCTATGATCGTCCTTGTTGTTTTCTGTCTTATCCATACTGACAAACATTCGACTGTATGTGTGCATATGGCGAAGACAGCTTTGGCTGACAAACCCTGGATGCCGCTGAAGTCAAATATTTTACCGGGAAACCGCATGCTGAAATTAATTGCGATTAAAGATTAAAGTGGTCACAACAAACAGTGTATATGTATTGTCGATTATAGGTTTGTACGCTTGGAATAAGTGTTCTTTTTATGAAAATAAAGCTGCATCAATTGAGGTCTGGAGGTGACCATACATTTTGTTTCCCATAATACAACTTCAAAACAAAAAGACGACAACTCCGCATTTTTTATCCCTATTATTATTTATATGAAACCTTTTATCATGTAATTACATTAAAGATTATATATAATTTGTCCCTCATTTTTCTTTTCAGAAAGGAATCCCGAATAAAGAATTTGTGACCCGATTACACTCACAGTAAGCTCGCATTGCTAATTTAAAATGGACAATGAGCAAATGGAAATAGAGGACATCGTCGAATCTACTCCATCCAAAACTGGGGGAGACAAAATGGAGGTTAATCTTGATGACGGAAACGCGCCATGGTTAGTTATCACGGTGTATTTTTTATGTGCAAATGCATACCGAGTTATCTGTCAGAATACCAGATTAATGCACTGTATTACACACGTTCTGCAGGATTGAAAAATATCGTCCTCAAACCTTTGACCAGATCGTCGGAAACGAAGAAACAACAGCACGACTGGCCGTATTTGCAGAAACTGGAAATATGCCGAACTTGATTTTAGCCGTGAGTATTAGCAAAATTGTCAATAACAGATAGTTACATCAATTTAAATGATGCTTTCGTGCATGAACGGTTTCTATCATTGCAAATGTGTATTGTTTAAGGGACCTCCTGGTGTGGGTAAAACCACAACTATCTTATGTCTTGCTCGAATCTTGTTAGGAGATAATTTTCGTGATGGTGTACTCGAACTTAACGCATCCAATGATCGCGGTATTGACGTTGTTAGGAACAAGATCAAACTTTTTGCGCAAAAGAAAGTATCCCTTCCTGTGGGCAAGCACAAAATTATCATCCTAGATGAAGCGGATAGGTATACAAAAATTGTTTTTACAGAAGTAATCAAAAATCTAGGCTTGCTAACATCATTGGTCGTTTCACACTATCGATTTTGTTTTTTAGTATGACTGAAGGAGCGCAGCAAGCATTACGAAGAACTATGGAACTGTATTCGAGCACAACAAGATTTGCACTCGCATGCAACAACAGTGAAAAAATCATTCCTCCAATCCAATCCCGATGTGCCGTCGTTCGATTTGGTAGACTCTCTGATGAACAAATACTAGCAAAATTGATGCATGTTTGCCAGGAGGAAAAGGTATACCAGTTCCAAATTCCACCGTACAATTCCATCTTGTGGCAAGTTGCTATATGGATTCTGATACCAGCTGTATCTTCTTCTGTAAATCGTAGATTGAATATACCAGAGAAGGACTTGAAGCTATTATATTTACGGCACAAGGAGATCTTCGACAAGCCTTGAATAACTTACAAGCTACCTACCATGGCTTTGGTTTAGTAAACGCCACTAATGTTTTTAAGGTATGGTTAATGAAAGCTTCAATCTAAATAAAGTGGTGCGGAATAGTATTAATTTTGTTACTGCTGAAACAGGTTTGTGATGAACCGTCTCCGCTCTTAGTTCAAGAGATGTTAGAGTTTTGCAAGGATGGCAACATCGAAGAAGCGTATAAGAGAATAAGCCATCTTTGGAAAATGGGTTATTCACCAGAAGATATCATTACTAACATTTTTAAAGTTTGCAAAACGTGCAAACTTCCAGAGTACTTGAAGTTGATGTTTATTAAAGTAAGCTTTCAAATATATGGTTATTTTGTTATACTTCTATTGCAAAACCTATGGTGTGCAAGATTGAGACTGTAAAAATTGAATTCATTTGTTTGTGATCAGGAGATTGGTTTAACCCATTTGAAAGTGGCAGAAGGACTAGGTACATTCATACAGCTAACAGGCCTTATCGCAACCTTGTGCTCCATCAACCGTTCCGACTGAATGGTAAATGTCAAAGTGAAGGCTTGTTAAAAATTCTCGATCAGGATCGTCCCTTAATTCGTACGTACTCTGTATGCCATTTTTGCTGTTTTTCAGTCCCAGCTGATACTTTTGCTAACAATAAATTCGACGAGTTTACGTTCTCATTGAAGAATCAATACTTTATCATTGTATTTTTCAAGCTTCAAAAAACTCGTCACTCACATCTTTTGATATCACGCTCATCAGTGCAACCAGCTACTATGATTACTGACACTCGCAAGCACCTGATTCACCATTTCGTCGGCTTCCCTAAAAATTAGACGGGTGTGAGCATCGCGTGAATTCGTTGTATTGGAACGTGTATAGAAATCAAATAACACTTACGATAAATTCGATTCCCCCTCTGAGTGTTTCCTGCAAATAATTACAGTGCCGCATTGAGTTTAAACTGCCAAACTTGTGCTACATCAGTGGGTCAGTCTATTATGGTTACTTACCCTTGAAAATCTTCATATGCCTCATCGAACTCAAAAACTTGGTCGAGGCTTGAATTCGGTGAGTTAACGTTACTTGAATAAGTAAGTTTATTACTGCTCTCTTCGGTACTGTGGACGTCATAACGTTGATACTTAACTTCATCCTGAAAACTTACACGCTTAGTTCGCTCATTAAAATTCATATTTTTGTGGGTTGTTCGTTTTAGACCACTGAAGTTTGAATCGAGTAAGCATTCCTCTGTGATATAAGGCCCTTGGGTAAAGGACTCTTCAGGTTTGAGATTTTCTTTCGGCTCTGCATTCTTGTAAGAAGATGCTTCCGGCGGTTCCATTTCCATACCATACTCTTTCAGCGTGTATGCCAGAATGTTACGGCTTGTACTGCTGTGTTGGCTGGAGCTGGTTAACGGCAATCTGGGCGGACTTCTAGGACGCTGATGAGGCTCCAAGCTGCCATCCGCTGTACCCACTTGTCGCTGAGGGCCAGTTCGCATCTCGTCCCCGTAACAGCACACGTGCGGATTTTCAGAAATACTGACTAATTCTTCTTTACTGGAGCATTCGTCCAAGCCCATGCTACCCGTGAGCTCTCCATCTTCATTTTGGCAGCCGCTTGAAGCAGGAACTGCATCATTACTGACTTTCGCTGCCTTTGTAGGTCCATTTTCACCGGTCTTGCTGGACGGGAAAACTTTCGACATTGAGCTCTTGACAGAATCAGAATTCCATTTTTCATAATTGCGGAAAGGAATCTCGAACTGGGATGATTCATTTGGAACTGTGTTCATCCAAGATGTCTTCTCAAGCCTCTCATCAAAAGAATCATTGCTGCTGTTCAACAGATGGTACTGCACCCCGTTGCGCAAGTCAGAATCAGTCAATCGGAGTTGGCGAGTGGGGCATGGATTTGCAAGGTGCACCGTATCAGTCTTTCGGTACACAACATCCACCGTCGGACGATTAATTTGCGGTTGTTTCGTGTCAACTGCTACTGCTTCGTCAGATGACATTTGGTCCAACTTGCTCATGGAGCTGAGTGGACTGCTGGCTGTATTCATTAGAGATCGAAGCGAATTCCCTTGCTGAAGCCCAACGGATAGCTTTGTTTTACTAGAATCTGAATCTTCAGGTCCGAGTGTTTGAGTTGAGTCGTGGACCATCTCAACACGCAATTTCTCACCTACCGTTATACAGAAACCAACCATTTTATCTAGTCTAATACCTGTTCAGATCTTCACAACTTCACACAAAACTGTTCTGCTTTGTTAGAAAAACGTTTACCGCATGATGAGACGAGGGACAGCATATCGCTTACGGAGTTAGCTGCTGTGCAACTCGTTTCTTCAGAAAGTGTGGCGTGGACCATCATTTCCAGTTTTCGATCTAAAGTACGCTGACTATCAATATAATTTTTGAAATTCGCCGAATTTCTTCTCAGCTCTAAAGAGGCCTTTTCACTGATCATCCATGGATCATGCTTTGAAAGTTATGAACGCCATAAGTACAGACGCATTAAATGGAACTCGTTTTCGCTTGCGTAAAGCTCACATATAATCATGTCTTTACCGATCTGGAACGCAGATTCTCTTTCGAAGTGACGGCTTGCCTGGAGCTGCGAGCCGTACAAGAGGGCGTCCGACACATTTTCATGTCCGGATCTTCCCGGCTCAAGGTACTTCGTCTATGCCTGAAAACCGCGTTTTGTCAGAAGGGCTGTATCACACTAAGGTGATTCGGTATAAATAACAAATGACAAACTATTGCTGTAGTTTAAAGAAACTCTGTTATTATAAATATACCAAGGATCAATATTCACTCGATTGTTTCCCTCTGTGCGATTTCTGGCATGATTTGAACGCTTGCTTTTCTTTTTTCGAATAGTGTTGAAGTTGCAGCTGCTCGGGACCTCGATTGCCCCTGACCTCACCTTATAATAAATCATGATAAGCATATGTCAAATGCATAATGGACCGAAAGCATGTGCCTAGAATGGTCCAATAAATTACATGCATGTTTTAACCCGATAATAAGGCTCACAATTTCCCGTAGAACTGCAGTGGCAGCGTCTCGATGAAGAAATTTGGCATTCGCACTGTAATGCATGGCAGTTTCCACCGCGTCAAGGAGTTTCCCCAAGCTTTCGATTTCTTGCAACTTCTGGGCGTATGACTGATTCGCGACAACTTCCTCCAACAAGGACTCCAACGTTCCCTGTGAAAGTTGGGCCAGAACGTTGCGGAAACCTTGCTGTGGGATCTGCGGGGAAATGTTGGACTTTCTAATCTGGAACATAGTAAGACGTTTTGGATTTCTGTAAGCTTCCTCTACTACTGTAAACATCAATGACCTTTTCATGAAAGAAAAATCAATGAAATATCGTCACTAACCGGTCCCAACAAACGTTGAGGTGATAATGGTGCTGAATTACAGTATGGCACTTGGGCCTTGTTAGATATACTTGTTAGTGAGCAATATGGCATCAGAGAGTGCACTTTACCTTTGTTCATGGCTAATAATGGGGGTTTTAGATTGATGATATAATGGTATAGATTTATGACGACTAATTGCTCTTCAGTGATTTTGATTTTAAATTAACATTCATGAAACTCAAAGCTACACCTGAAAATGATTTTCGCGGTTAGCTGAAAGTTTTACTGTCTCCTCTGACGTTATTCCAACAATAATATGTTTATGTAGACAGATATGAATCCGGACAATGTATGATGTTTTTAAAGCTGTACATACACTAAAGTGCGACAGCAAACTTTCGAGAATTCTGTCAAACATTCTATCGGCAATATATGGGCGCTGTCCCAGTGTTTCTGCCGTTGGACTAATGAATTGAATTTCTCGTATTTTGAATTTTGTTTTTCAGCTGATAGGTTATTGTTTCTGACCTTAAAGACTTTAAGAACTTACTTTGTGAATTCCGATTGCGTAAAATATGATCGATCGAAGCCATATAAGTCCCATTCGCCATATTAAACAGACAAACGATTACGCTTCGTCTCCCATTGAGCACAAATAATAAGTCATTGAGTGGTATATTTAATCTTTACAGTGCGTATGCATACCACAATCAAGCATGCCACAGCATACGCTAATAAAGGCTACCCTCTAAAACAACAGTGCACAACTAATGTGCAAGTTCATACGGTCCCATTGGTTTGACATACTGTGGTTAAACTACTGTGAGTATACTGGGCGTTTCTTGTAGACTAGGAGGGCCAGCTGTGGAATGTACATATAAAACAGTACGATGAGTGCGTTTAGAGCATCAGCGATATCAAATCAATTCGATTAAATCTAGGAGGTGAGAGACTAACAGAATAAGTGCAAGTTGACATCCGGTGTGACTCTTCAGATCAGATCTAGTCTCATGCGTAATTGCAGTGTTACTAGCACGAATGTCCATGTAATGTGAAGTAAGAGTTAGTCGTAACTGTCAAGAGATTTAACCGCAGTTAGTTGTCACTTTTATTATTTGAAGCAGTAGTTTCCTCGTTCAAACTACTGTGATACTAATTTGCTGTACTCTGAAGAAATCGATCAGATCGATTGCTCTAGGGTTAACGAGAAGGTGTTTCCCTCTCATACAATAATTTTTTCGTGGTGTATTTCAGTAATTCTGGTTTACAACGTGTTGGTGCCAAGCTTGTCGATCCTATAGATTTCATGCAGCCAGGAAGCATTCAGAGTAGTTTTTAGAGTTTGGCACTTGCCAAATAAAAAATGGTAAGTTAATTTCATAACATCGGTTGCCCATGATTCAACTGGTAACTATTGTTTGGATAAATTGAACTGAACGTCTTGTTCTATCCACAGCTTGTTTTGGTATTGGGAGATCTTCACATTCCTCACCGGGTAGCAACTTTGCCATCCAAGTTTAGAAAATTGTTGGCTCCTGGGCGGATCCAGCATATTCTATGTACAGGTAACCTCTGTACACGTGAATCATTCGATTACCTTAAGACCGTGGCTGCAGATGTGCATGTCGTCCGTGGTGATTTTGATGAGAATCTAACTTACCCGGAACAGAAAGTTGTTACGGTAGGACAATTTAGAATCGGACTGTGCCATGGACATCAGGTATGTGCAGCTCGACTGTGGCAGTTTTTAAACATAAAAGTTAAAGATATATGTTCCAATCTCTGTAAATTTGTTATGCGTTACGTTCTGTTTAGATCACGCCTTGGGGTGATCCAGACGCCCTCGCGATGCTGCAGAGGCAGTTAGACGTTGATATATTAATCACAGGGCATACACACAAGTTCGAAGCATATGAACACGAAAGTAAATTTTATATTAACCCTGGATCTGCAACGGGTGCTTACAACCCATTAGAAAAGTAAGTAGAGCGTACTGGCTATCAATGAACCTTTTTTAAGTATTTGTAACTATGATGATTGGTTATCCTTCTGATTTAATTTTAGTAATGTGATCCCATCATTCGTCTTAATGGATATCCAAAGCTCCAGTGTGGTTACATACGTGTATCAACTAATCGATAACGAAGTAAAGGTGGAGAGAATCGAATTTAAGAAAAGTTAAAGAAAGAGGCCATGTTGGTTAAAGCTTTTCTACAATTTCATCAACATACACGTGAGAATGTTAACTTACATTTCGCCCATCTCAACGTTTCTGGAGTTTTCTCATTTCTGCCGTAGCCAGATACACTTGTCGTTGAAACCTATTTCGGTGGTAAGCCTGTTCTTTTGGTCGAATTTAAGATGTTTTTGAGTTTAAGACGAGTGCGACCAAGATAGCTATTGTTATTTTAGCAGCTTGCGTTAGGCCCATGAATTCTCTCTAAAATTATCGAGGGTGCCACTACTTCGTACTACTGTGGTACCCTGTCAAAAAGTGAGGCAAATATTTCTAGTTTGAGTTTTTCATTAAACTCGCACCTGGATAATTTGTTATTAAACTATCACGTTAAGTATTTTTCTTGTTCATTCCTAATCCGTATTTGAGAAGACAATAAGAACGTTTCAAAATTTCTCCAAAAATTATAGTAGGTTTCGTGACATCGATTATTTTTAAGTTTAAACGACCTCCTAGCAACAGTGAAGGCTGTGATTAATCCTAATGCATTCCTTAAACTTGGTTCAGATTAACGCGAAACATTTTTATTCATGTCTGTGTCTGATTCCATGAGTAAAGCGGATAGATCTAATTCCTCATCAGGTCCGCTTTTGGTTGAGCTGATCCATGGTTTTGGTATAACTTGGACTCTTTTCAGTCTTTTGATTCTTCTTATCGATGAATATATAATTGAAAGACTGCCCAGAGCAGTACCAGCCAGTAGAAACTGAGCATGTGGTGAAAAAGTAAACAATGAAAATTAACATGCAACTGCTCAAAGGCGATTGTTAGTCCACTTGTTGAGAGATAAGTAGCTGTAATTTACTTACGATACCACGATTTTTCAGACCAGCTAATTGGCACACGTGTAGATTTTCGAAACATTCTCGAGCCTCCAAGTAGTAAGATTTGATTCTAGTTTTAGCGTAATCATTAATTCCCGGTGGACAATCCGCACAAGTGAAGGTATAGCAGGCTTTGGAACCCTGGTAATTCAGCGCTGGGTCTGAGTAAATTAATGATGACAGAAAAAGTAGAACAGTAGCGGCGGTTTGAGCGATGAAACCTATTCCATGCCATGCAATTGACTAAGAAGATGTTGTAGATTAGTCATTAGTGTTTAAAATATCAAGTTGGACGGTGTAACGCATGAAACTCTCTTAGATACGTATCTTACCATCCAAATTCCAACATCTGCCGTTGCAACAAAGACATAAAGGAGGAAAATCACACAGGTTGAGATAAAGGAAGATCCCGTGAGAATTAAAGACAAGAATTCATATGGAAGGTTGCGAAAGTCGGCTTTTAAAACTGTTTCGTAAGTAAAGTTCGTTGAAGCATTTAGCGGGTAGACATTGCATTTGTCGAATGCTTTCTTTGTGAATTTTCCTCGTTCGCCCGATTTTATCTTGTTCCACTGAATATCGTTGATAATTGCAAATGTATTCAGGATGAGAGTAATTCCAAGAAACACCTGGGTTGACAAAAGGTTTTTAACACGATTGCTACCTAATCTGATAATCTGAACAGTCGGCAATTTACTGCCCAAACTGCTCTTGAAGTTGGATTTGGTGACATTTATATTTACAAAAATATATCTTCAAGCTATCTACTAGAACAATTCTGTATGACAGCCACATTGTGCAAGAAACTCGTTACCACTTGTCACTTACTATTATCACTGAGTTGACCAGAGTAACAACGCAATTGATTCTCATGTTGAAGCCGGTGGCCTTCGCAATACACGGTTTTAGTTGATCTCAACGGTAACGAAGGCATTAGAATTTCAAATTGGTAAAGCCAAAACTAGTGCCTACTTCTTTAAAACCCACAAGTTCTAACATAATCATATTCATGACCTCATAAAAGAAGAATACTTAGAGATCTACGAGCTATTAAAAGTTAGGCAAGAAAATTATACAGATAGTATCAACAACAGTAGAGCTAGACTGCAGCAAAATTTTCGAAAACGTTTATTCATGCGTCTCTTAAACACCGAGCACATGCTGGAGTGCACAGAAGGATGGCGCGCTAATTCTTCTAGTTATTAGTAAAAATCAGTTTAGTTGCGTAGCAATTCATGTGTAATGCTTTTATTTTAGCTTCTTTTTTGAAGTGAGTTGTCGTACATTAAATTTGCACCAGTGTCTCTATATTTTCTAGCGATTATATCTCAAGCTATCGATTATAGTGTACATAAATAGACTCATCAGTCACGTCGATTTATCACGTTAAAAAATACCAAAAAATCGTTTCAAGTGCGACCAGTTTGAAAGATTTGAAAGCATTTCAAGTTACCCTCTCGGTTTGCGAATAATGCGCAAGCCAATGTCGGAGAGCTTAATTACCTTTAGCTATCGTGTCTAGTGTGAATATTTTAAAATAAACTAGAACTTTTTTACAAAAAAAATCAGGAATCAGGATCACAGACTAGATCCTCCAAGAGATTTTCAGAGAGGCTTCAACGTGCCACCTCTTGCACCTTCTCGATAAGTTTACAAAGTGTATAAATGTCCCTAATAAAAGCATCAATCACAATTCCAAAAAATAGTTTCCGTCCCTACTCCAGCTAGGCTTGCAAGGTTTGTGATCTCTGACTCGAATTCGCGAACCAGTAAGTGAATATCTTCTTGGTTACAAAAGGCAGACCTGTCGCTGACAAAAGCAGCTCGTACACGTCCAGCGTAGCTGAATAGGCATGCTCCAATGCCTGCAAGATGAATGGTAATTACATGAGTGATTCAGTCCTTACACTTAAATGTAAAAGCACAATGAATGTGCAGTTAACAGCAATAAGCGTTTATGTATTCGCAAGAAACAGAAATTCATACCTGTTTTGCTCTTTAGTGGGGCCCAAAATACAGCGTCCTGTAG